>JAVMSB010000001.1:0-275244 GCA_031761475.1 Penicillium pancosmium | reverse complement strand
CCCCCCCCCCCCCCCCCCCCCCCCCCCCCCCCCCCCCCCCCCCCCCCCCCCCCCCCCCCCCCCCCCGAGTCGCTTTTTGAGCGGTTGAAGGGGCTTTCGGCTATGGAGTCGAGTCCATGATTGTGCCAATGGCGGATCATGGAAGTCAACTTGGATGTTGCATACACCAGTGCTATACTTGGCCAACGGATCGAAGCCAAGGGACTCAGATGGAGTGAATTTTAAGCACTATCTACTACTTAATATGATACCCGATGCTAAGCATCATTGATACGAGGAATGAGAATTTGAACTTATCAAACTATTTAAATCACTTCTATGAGAACTCGAACCGTACCTAGTCCACGGGTATCCCAGAAACAAATGCTATGCACATGAGGAACCAAAGAGCCGCCGCAATGCGATATAGTCAAGGAGATCGACAAGAAATATTCACACATAACAAAAGTGATTACAAGAAAGGTAAAAGGGCATGAAAAGTGAAAGAAATCGGTATAGGTGAAGATGTCGAAAGCGCATCAAGACAGGGCTTTTCAACAGAACATGAATATGGGTATCAAGGCGGGCAGGTAGATGCAAAGTATATCACCAACCAACCAAACTAGGGCGAAGTAGAGCACGCAAAGGTCAATAGTAGCCCTGTCAGACTAAATTTCCCCAGCAGCAACAGAAGACGCCTCCGAAATAGCACAATCTCGATTCTCAGTCTCAGAATCATCAGCAACAGCAACAGTGAACGAGATCACCGGCAACGGGCCATAAACAAGCCCAGTTCTTTGTTCAAGCTGATGGCGCAAAATAGCTTCTTCCAAATGCCAACGATGCTGCAACTCCATTTTCTTCGAGTCCAAAGCCTTAATAACAGCCGTTTCCTCATTCCTATGTTCAACCTGCAGCGTTTTGATATTTTTGATATTCGTCTCGCAAAGCGTATCCAGTTCACGCTCCATACGCTCCATAGCCTCGGACAACTTCATTTCTTGCCGGTCTCGAAGAACTTTGATGCGAGCTTCGTGAAGGGCGTCCATCGATTCGTGCGCATGGTATTGCTGCTCAAGTTGCTCTTTTTGTTGCTGCGTGATGCGACGGGTTGGTGGGGTCCCGTTTGTCTCGGAGATCATCGATTCGGAAGATTGTTGCGCAGTGCCTGTCCCTGCGTGGGAAGGTGAAGGTGAAGGTGGGGGACTGGAATTGCGAAAATAGCCCTCCATATGCTTGATGCGAGTGCGAGAGTTCATTTTAGCGCGTTCGAAGTCACGTTGCTGTTCCATTTCGATGGCGAGTTGGCGCTCCTCCAGTCGACTGGTCGCGGCTGTGTTCTATTTCGTCTGGATTAGTCCGGTTTCAAATGTTAATTTGCTGGTGATGCATGCGTAATCACAAACCTTTGTACGCTTCTCTTCCTCCAAGCGCTCGTTGTCCGCGTATAGTTCCGAAATGGCGGTTTGATGTCTTTGTCGCGCGATGCTGAGGGCGGCGTCTTGGAACGCCATGTGTCTATTCTTTTCCAATCGATGTCGCTCTAACATCTCGCCTAGCTCTGGATCATCCAGACTTCTCTGCAGCGATTCCTTGTCGAAGAGAGGAATCTCCAATTTGGCGAGAGATTCTGATGTTGGCGGGCGGGGTAGCGCCTCGTTGCTCGTCGGCGCCTGTTTCTTCTGCTCGAGGTATACATGATCCACGCCAGTATCACCCTGGGAGACCAGAACATTTGAATCAGGCGGAAGTAGGACGCTAGAGGGTCGCTTCCTACGAAACTGAATCCGTCCAATAGCACTCTTAATGCTACTCCTCCTTTTGTCTTTCTTGTCCGCTGACGCAACGCTGAGCATCGACATGCGATTCACAGGAACCGACAAATTATCCGCATTTTTACCATACGCATAAGCGCCAGGCAGAGTCCTGCTCTCACTGGAACAATACGAGGTTGGCCGAGTGGACAGCGAAGCGAGCGAGCGCGTACTGCCCGGCTTCGCGCGCTCGGAGGCAATTGTGATTGAGGACGGGGAGGAGACGACCTGGTCAAGCGGGGACGGGGAGGACGGTTCGTAGGAGGGAGTGACGGAGCCATCGGCGAGGGAGTTTCGATCCGTTGATGAGCCGGATGAGAGGAGCGGCGAGGAGGAAAGATCGACCATTCCAGAGGCTATGGAGGCGGCCAGCGGTGCCGAGGCTTCGATCTCAGGAACTTTCAGGCCGAGAGTGCGTGCCTCGTCGGAAAGCTGTTGCGCCCGCGCTTGTTCTGCATCTGCTGAATCCAGGTGGAGGACATCTGTTCGGTATTGTTGCTCGTCGAGGACGGGCGCAAGACTGGGTGTGGGCGGGTCGTCCATGACTCTATATGTACAGTCCACCAGTCCCGTATGCAAAGGTTTGAGGAAGAGCGCCTAGCCAGCGGGCGCGCATGTACTGGAGGAGGGGTGGGAGAATGCGCAAGGTTCAAGATGAAATGAACGGACTCGTCCACGGTACTGTGAGCACGGTGGACGAGGGGGCGCACAATGACAGCATCCGCTATGGCCGTGTAATAGGGGAATGTGACTCGGGGATGAGAAAGTGGTGGAGGGTGGAAATGCAAATCGAGGTTGGAGATTGGAGATTGGAAATTAAGCCTCGACAGGGTTGAGAGGGGTGCAAGCCACGCGAGAAAAGAGAAAAAAAACAGGTTGGAAGTTGAACCTGTTAGGAAAGATCCGAGGTTCGTCTTTTATTTGCAAATCGATTCTCCAGTCTCCCTACTATTTTTTTTCTTTTTTTCATTTCTTTACTTTATCTACTTTTGGACATTTGTTTCCGCCTTAATCTTCTTTCGTATGAAACTATTGACCCACGGGGCGATCCTGATGCAATGCGAGGCATGTGGCAGATACTCGGCCCGTTCAGCCTAGTTAGCCCTTTCGGCATTCTTTTCCTTGTCTCACCCTGGGATTTTCTTCACTGGAATACTAGTTCATTAGCCCACTGTCAACCCACTTCCCCTAACCCTAGGAACCCTAGGGTTGTCCACCCCGAGCGGACCCCCACGCGGTGGCGAGCCATGGGTTCGGTCAAATGGAACTTGAAACACGAATGGATCAGGCCAGGTACACGTGGCACACAATATATAGAAGGGGGGATGATAGAGAAAATGTGAAAAAAAGGAGCCTGAATAGCACTAGTAGTGGTAGAGGTATCAGATGAGCCAACTACTCATTCAACAGATCAATAGCCAATCCGTAAGCACGCTCTTTGGCCTGATGTTGCGGGGATCCAGCCCGCGTGTGCTTGTCCCACCCGTGGTTGCACGACTCCATGCGCTCGCAGACCACATGCCATCCCTGTCTCTGTTGAAGCTTGGTCGCAAGCTCCTCCGCCTCGAGAGCCAGGGTATCGCAGTCCGCCGTAATCACCAGCATACGCCTTGGGAACCGCTCCAGCTCGGCAAACCGGGGTGAAATGCGCGGATCACGTCTGTCAAACCCCAAATGCACATAGCAGGTATTAAACAGGCGTGCCAATGGGGCCGGAATGGGCATTCCATTCGGGTTAGGAGCAATCTTGGAATTGGCAGGGCTGCTCAGATCCAGAGCTGGGTAGAAGGCGATTAAGGAACGGAAAGTGTCCGGCGGGAAGAGACAAGCCGAGGCTGCCAGGGAGAGATTGCCCCCGGCGCTGAAACCACCAATTGACAAGTGCGAGGCATCGTACTCCTCTGGTCGACTTAGGATGTACTTCACCGCATCTTCGACGTCGTTGAGGGCTGCTGGGAATGGATTTTCTGGGGCCAGGCGATACGAGCAGTCCAGCACGGTGTATTTGGTGGCGCGGCTTACTTGTCGACAGAATTCGTCGTCGGTGCCGTGTTGGGGGAGCATGAATCCACTGCCATGGAAATTCAGGAGAACGGGTTTGGGGCCTGACGCGGCGGATGATGAATGATACAGATGGGCCTTGATGGTTCTCCCCGCGTCGCGGGAGGGAATATGGAGGACCTCATCGGGGGTGGGTGATGGTCGGCGAACAACGAAGCCTATCACATCCGAGATAAATCGGATTATCACCACGATGGTCTTGTAGTAAACATAGGTCAGTCCTTTCATTTTGGAGGGATGTGTTAAGTTCAAGTTGGAGATGGGAGATAGGAGGCTGGGCCGAGGTTGACTGGCTTGGTTTAGAATGGATCATGGATTCACGCTAGTTATAGATCGTTGCAGGCCCGAGCCCACTCTGTTCAACTTTATTTGCTTAATTCCGACTGGGATATAATATCTTCCGGAACCCAAAAGGAATCAAAATTGATGATTGAAAAAGAACATACCGCTTTTGTCAAAACTTCCCCTAGAATTGTAGTGTCTCTGCCAGTTGGTAACTGAAGGTTGTCGACTCAGAGCAAGAAATCTGCGACCAGCAAGGGAATCCTCTAAGTATAACATACAATTATGCACCTTTTTCTTCCACTAGTTAGTATTCTTCTGCGGGCTCATACATTGGTTAAACATGATTGTCTTGTCTCAGTGACGCAACTGCATAATTACTGGTACAGAATAGTGAATAGGAGGTGGACAAACAGGATCGTCACAAAATCCAACTGTGGAGTATTCAACTAAATTATAGGAGCTCTTGTGACAACTGAAGCTCCCTTTGTCCAATAAACACACCACCATTCTAAGAAAAAAAGTCATCAATGCGATGTAGTAGTCATCAAAACATTTTCGAAAACCATTGCCATAAGGTTGGCCTGACCGTGGGAAAGAAGCCAAGATGAGAATTTGAACAATCTCTTACATATCTCTTCTTCAAAGAAACTCCTGAAATGTGCCCCAGAGGAAATAAAAGGCCGCTCTGACTAAGTCAATATCCTCTTCAGCGTTCCTTCTCAAACAACCTGGAACAGATTACCTGTTCAAGTTTGTTTATGCCTTAGGTATTAAAGGGCATTTGTGGTATTTAGGTGCTACCCTTTCTTTCAGCAGGTGGCTTCAAAAGAAATAAAATGACAGAGTAGTATTATGCTTTCATATATATTTTAATAAGGGAGTTACTTCGCAGTAAATCCATTTAGCCAAGCTTATACTATACTGAGTGGTTCTAATGGCGGCGCGTCGGTATATAAGGTAGTGCGTGGGTCTCGGTCGTGGTGGTCGTGTTGGTACCCACATCCACGCCACAAAAGCAAACCCACGCACTATCCATCTCCACTCCACGCGTGACAAGATGCTCGGTATGCTAACGTGCCCATGGCACTATTCCCTCAACTCCGAGTGTCCTTGCTGCCGTCAAACCTTGCTGGATACTCACGAATAGGCAAGCACTTGAACTCTACAGTTCACCGAGTTCATCGCAAAAGAGCTTGTTCTGACAGCCTCGCGAACCGCAACATCCCCGGCAAGTACAACACCTCCCTCAAGCGCGGCGTCTCGCTCAAGTTTACCATCTCCCACAAGAACAGAATTCCAGCAATTGCAGCATATCCCGCACCTTGATTCCTCTTCATAAGGCTCCCTTCTCGCTCTCTCATCACAATGCCCTTCTGATCGGGAGGCTGAGTCAACAGAGAAAGAATGATGAGCTGGAACACCATGTACCACTCCCAGATCCAATATGCCGAAATGAGAACCCGAAGAAGATGTTAGAGCTTTGTTCCGGTAAGACAAGTCTGGTCCATCTTTCCTGATAAAGTCTAACCATATGATCATAACGACAATAGGCGCTACGAAAGTGCAATGACGAGAGAAAGGCTGCACGAGAAGATAGCCAACTTCACCAAGCAGTAAAAATAAGGATACTATCAAAAAACGAAAGACAAATGGGCAAGCTGAACCGACGAACAGAAGCAGAGATGTTACGAGAAGTCGAAATGTTTCACTACAAGGGGGCTAGGATTACTGCGAACATTTGTCATGTGACGCTCGACAGCCTATCTGTCGAGTAGGAGCTACCGTTGGGTATCAAATATTATTCTCTTCTCCTTCATCGCCTTCCAAACCGCGTAGGGAGTTACCAGTTGCATACTATTGTTTGCATGTCTTAGGCACTGAAAGGCATTGATAGTATTTAAGTGCTGTCCTTTATCCTTTCTCTTACTAATCCCCAATTGGTTTGACAGAGGGTACTGTAGGGGTTTATTCATCAGAGTATAGCATGCAGGGGAGGGGGTAAGATTTAAACTTTGAATAAACATGTATTTGAGAAATCTCTACCCGAACTTCAATGCCCTATCGGACTACTTTCCCTCGTCCATTCGTACTTGGCGCCAAGGGTTCGAAGTGGACGAAGCCCAGAATTGCTGCCACTTACGACAATACGCACCCTCTCAATTCTTGCAGGCCTTGTGATTTATGACTAGCAATGTAGATTACTATGGCTGCATTAATTCTACTTGCCCTCTTCCCCTCCATTATCTGCTATTGGGTGGCCACCTGGCGCGCAAGGACATATTTTGACTACGATTAAACATACATGTGCCTGAATTCAAATAGATAGATGCTAGGATTCTCAAAAAGGCAGCTCATAGCACGAGGCATAGATCTAACATAGGGCTTAGCTTCAAAATTATCGACTCGCCTGTCTAGCTGATTTTGAACTTGAGTTTAAATCCAAATCCATCCGATGACAATTCCGCGCTGCTTTTTGAGCACTGGATTATTTTTTCCCGGCGTTCAGCAAAAACTCAAAATAAATCATCTTCCAAGTTTTCTTTTTCCAAAATTAACCTGTACAACATGGTAGTTACTATGTGGAACCCCCCAGGACAACCAAGTGCCCAGACTTGGGAGTTCCGCCGAGCGCTTGGCATGCAACAACATTAATGACGACAGGCTTGGCAGAAGATCTGGATTATTGTTGAGTTCTCCGTCTCCGTATATAGCTGACAATTCGTGTTTACAAATTAAAGATTGATTTTGATCTGGGTCTTTTGTGACGGTGGCATCCCCAAAGGCGCCCAGTAAGATATCGATCCTCTCCGTCATGAATCATGAAAACTAATAAAATTAATTTTAGACTGCTGCCGTTGCCGAGCATTACCCTGGAGAAAAAAGTAACCGTCCTCGAGCAGACCCAGTTCGGACACAAAGAATCTCCCGATCTTGGCAAACTCCCTCCTACTGGGTCCTGGTCTAGCAAAGATTTCTTCTCACTGGCTCGTTATTGCCGTGTGGTCCTGGGCAAACACCAAATTCTAGGCCCGAACGCGAACGCCAAGTCTTGTATCTTGTCTTATCCAATAATAGCCTCACGCGGGGTGATGGATGATGGCCCTACCCTCAAGAAGGAGTATCCACACCGACACTTACCAAGATAATAAAAGGATTGACTTGGCTCGCAATCCAAATTGATTTTAGGTACCTCGTACAAAATTGAATCTTTTCACCAGTGCCTGTACTCAGAACGACTGATAGACAGGACCGCTTTGACATCGTTTCGATTATCTTCGCAGCCACAGCTTACAACTCAGTTAGCACAATCTCCAATGCCGAAGAGAAAAGAACCCACACCCGAACAGGGGTCTGGTGGCAGTCCGTTGACGCAGCCAGCTCACTCGCTGCCTTACGAAGTCGTAATCAAGGTGCTTAGCACTGAGATTGATGGAGGTCTGGCTCCCGACGAAGCCAGTCGTCGTCTTGAGCAGTATGGTCCAAATAAACTCGATGAAGGCGAAGGGGTGTCGGTTGTCAAGATTCTCGTGCGCCAGGTGGCCAACGCAATGATGCTAGTAAGAGATCCATTGCTCATAAATTCGGTATCTTGGAACTCGTCGAAAACTTTCGACATCTGATCCAATTCATGCAGGTGCTGATTCTGGCCATGGCGGTCAGTTTCGGAATTAAGTCGTGGATTGAGGGTGGAGTAATCTGCGCTGTCATCGTCTTGAATATTGTTGTTGGGTTCTTCCAGGAATACGCCGCGGAGAAAACCATGGAGTCGTTACATTCACTTTCGTCACCGACGGGGACTGTCTCGAGAGGTGGACACACGTTCTCGGTTCCATCGTCGGAGATCGTCCCGGGAGACATGATCGAACTCAGGACTGGGGATACTGTTCCAGCGGATATTCGGTTAGTCCATTCCTACCAGTGGTTTTGGAAGGCTGACATGACTCTAATTTGTTCAATCGTATCAGCTTGGTTGAAGCAGTCAATTTCGAGACCGACGAAGCACTCCTAACCGGCGAGTCTCTTCCAGTACAGAAAGAATGTGATACGACATTCAAAGAGGAAATTGGCCCCGGAGACCGTCTGAATATCGCTTATAGCTCGAGCACAGTCACTCGTGGTCGTGGCCGTGGTGTCGTCTTCAGTACAGGCATGTTCACAGAGATAGGTTCCATTGCTCTCGCGTTGCGAGCTAGTGATAGCAAGCGCCGCCCTGTCAAGCGTGATCAAAACGGCGAGACCAAGAAACGGTGGTATGTCCAGGCTTGGACACTCACGGGGACCGATGCCGTGGGTCGATTCCTCGGTGTTAATGTCGGAACTCCTTTACAAAGGAAGCTGTCAAAACTCGCCTGCTTACTTTTTGGAGTTGCTGTTCTTTTTGCCATTGCATGTATGGCTGCAAATCTATTCAGCAGCAATACCGAAGTTATCATGTATGCCGTTGCCACTGGCATTAGTATGATACCGGCGTGTCTTGTGGTCGTGCTTACCATCACTATGGCTGTGGGTACCAAGCATATGGTCCAGCGAAACGTAATTGTTCGCAAGCTAGACTCGTTGGAAGCACTTGGTGCCGTTACCGATATCTGCTCCGATAAAACTGGCACATTGACTCAGGGCAAAATGGTGGTGAAAAAAGCATGGATTCCGTCTTGCGGGACATACTCTGTTGGCACATCCAACGAGCCATTCAATCCTACCATTGGAGATATCAGCTTTACTCCTCTATCCCCTTCAGACTTTGACGATGAAAAGGAAGGCGCCGCTGTGGAGAAAGCAGAGGACCTAGTAACAGGGAACCGCCAGCTTGAGGACTTTCTGAATGTCGCAGCTATGGCTAACCTTGCACATATATACAAATCTGAGGAGGGCGAATGGAGCGCACGTGGTGAACCGACGGAAATTGCTATTCAAGTATTTGCATCGAGATTCAACTGGAACCGCGACCGCTGGACAAAGGGCCAAAATATACTTTGGCACCAAAAGGCTGAATTTCCATTCGATTCGACTGTGAAGAAGATGTCTGTGATTTTCGACAAAGCTTCCCTCAAAGACGGCTGCACAATGGTGTTTACCAAGGGTGCTGTTGAGCGTATTGTTGATTCATGCACCTCTGTGATTTGGGACCAAGATTCATCCACATCCCTACCAATAACCGATCATCACCGCGAAAAGATCTTTCAGAATATGGACGACTTGGCAAAGTTGGGACTTCGGGTACTGGCTCTCGCTCATCGACCATACACTGACCAGACACAATTGCTTGAAGATTCTGACCTGGAACGTGAGAGTGTGGAAAGTAATCTGTGCTTTCTGGGGCTGATTGGGTTGTACGATCCTCCTCGACCCGAGACAGCAGACTCTATCCAGGCTTGCTACCGAGCTGGTATAGTTGTTCATATGGTCACCGGAGACCACCATGGAACTGCCAAAGCGATTGCACAGCAGGTTGGAATTCTTCCTTCTGATTTCAGCTCTGTAGCAGCTGATGTCGAGGATGCCATGGTTATGACTGCTAGTCAGTTTGACAAGCTCACAGATGAGCAGATAGATGCCCTTCCTACTCTTCCCTTGGTGATCGCACGCTGCGCTCCTCAAACAAAGGTACGCATGATCGACGCCCTTCATCGGCGTCGGCGCTTTGTGGCGATGACCGGAGATGGAGTGAATGACTCCCCATCCCTTAAGCATGCCGACGTGGGTATTGCTATGGGACAGACGGGCTCGGATGTCGCCAAAGATGCCTCTGATATTATTCTGACAGACGACAACTTTGCTTCGATTTTGAATGCTGTTGAGGAGGGTCGTCGTATCTTCGACAATATTCAGAAATTTGTGCTTCATTTGTTGTCTGAAAACATCGCCCAGGCCTGCACCTTACTCATTGGATTGGCTTTTAAAGACGCTGACAACCAATCTGTGTTCCCTCTTTCACCGGTCGAGATCCTCTGGATTATTATGATCACATCGGGCATGCCAGACATGGGCCTCGGTATGGAGATAGCTGCATCTGACATTATGGACCGGCCTCCCCAAGATAAGCAAGGCATCTTCACATGGGAGGTAGTGGTTGATATTATGGTGTATGGTATCTGGACAGCAGCGCTTTGTCTGACGGCATTCTCCGTACGAATGTGGGGTTTTGGAGATGGTAACTTGGCCCGTGGCTGCAATCAAGAGTGGTCAGATGAGATCAAAGACTGTGAACTAGTCTTCCGAGCACGAGCCACCACATTCGTGTGTTTAACATGGTTCGCGCTGTTCCTAGCCTGGGAAATGGTCAACATGCGCCGATCTTTCTTTCGCATGCAACCAAAATCCAAGAGATATTTTACCCAATGGATGCACGATGTTTGGAGGAACAAGTTCCTTTTTTGGTCCATCATGGCGGGATGGATTACTATGTTCCCTATTCTCTATATCCCTGTGCTGAACGATGTCGTGTTCAAGCACAAGCCTATAACATGGGAGTGGGGCATCGTGGCGGTCGAAGTGGTACTGTTCTTCATTGGCGTCGAATGCTGGAAATGGGCCAAGCGGGTCTTTTTCCGTCACCGAGCCAGGAAGAGTTCAGGTTTAGCTTCAGTGGGAGACGAGCCTGAGCGACCCTAACGAACGCTTTCCCTGGCCCAACATTGAGAAGACAGGGCCCGGGAAAAATCTCACTTGGAAATAGCGCACGCATTACGGAAAAAACTCACCGGAACGATTGCAGGTATAGGACTTTGAAGTTCGCATTCAGAAGAGGATGGGTCAACGGACTTGCCAATTGGGCCGGTCTTTCACCCGTCTTTAAAACAGATTGTACAATACAATGAGCTAACAAAGTTATATTCATTTATTCTACACTGATAAGTTGAAGAAAATGCATAAACTCATGTTAGAAGAAGCAGAAGCCATTGAATACAATTATTGCATTATTTTGACAGCAATGACTATTAGTGGAACTGGCGACAGATACTGTCTATCGCCAGTAGTTTTCGTTCTGTAAGGAGCTTTCTTACCTTTGCAGGAGTATGACTTAAATATCTAGAGCTGCCCGAAGAGTACCTAAGAATATGTAGCCCATCCACCTATTTTTCAAAGAAGAGCCTCGATTACGATGTATTTTGATTAGAAACGATTGTACAGCTCCGTGGCCGGCGATGTATACAGGGACGGGCAAGAAGAATCCACAGTAGCTATTAGATGTCATCATATTCTCTTCCATCGTCTTCCAGACTACGCAGGGAGCTCCAGATTACATACTATTTTCAACATGCCTTAGGCATTGAGAGGCATTGGTAGTTTTCAAGTGCTGTCCTTTATCCTTTGTCTAATTCATCCCCTCCTCCCTCTCCTATGTTCAGTATCTTTCCATTCTTAGCCTCTTACAACTGAAATGACTGACCATTACGCACTTTTAATTCGGTTCCATTTTGCGAGGGTGACTTGGAAAGAAATAAAACCTGATGGAAGAGTGATGTTCTGCTTTCCCATATACTTCAATAAGGGACTGGGTGGCAAGAGCTCTTAATGAAGGCCAACTCACTTAACCTTACTTTGTCTCTATATACCCGCCACTACTTTAAATCGTGACCAGCACAGCTTTCTTTTCCTTTTATTCCTCATCATCGGAGAATTTTGAAGCAGGACCCCGCGTTGGCTCTTTCTTCTTGAAACCCCTCTTCATCGGAAAGTACGACTGCCAGAAATAGTGGGCCTAGCATATATACGACCTTTATCTATGAGGTAGTTATCTACTCAAAGTCCATCCTAAGCTCAACATAGCCCCAGGAAACGCAACCACAACCACCATCCACATTATGGAACGGAAGTGAGAGTTTGATCAAGGTACTGTGCTTCTGGCAGTTGAACGCCTTGAATATTCAATATCTTAAGCACAAGTCCTCTTTGGCCTCCTTATCACTATTTTCTTCACATAGTGGCATTGGCGGTGTCATGCTACCAGATGACTGAGATGACGGACTAATATGCCGTTTTGATTCGGCTTACGTTTCGCCGAGGTCACTTTAGCTAAGCAGAATGGCAGAGTAATATTCTACGTTCACCTATATTTTAATCAGGGAATGATTTAGCGGGAAATCCATTCATTTATACTGTACTTGGTTGACTCTGATTATGGAGACGCGTGGGCATACTAAATAGTGCGTAGGTATTGAGTCAGGTCATCTGGCTAGGCTTCTTCAGAGCGTCTCGGGGTGTTGTGACCCACCTTGAAGCAGCACACCCACGCACTCACCACCTCCCATCCACGCGAATGCCAAGACGTTCGAGATCCCATGGAGATCATGACGTGCCCCTGGCACAACCGCAACTCCGATTGTGCCTGTTGTCCTCAGCCTTCATCGAATACAGCACAAGAGGAGATTATCAACCAACCCCAGGGCTGTGACTCCACTGATCTTTCGAGTGAGAGCTTCTCGTGTTTTTCTCACGTCCCGAGCGCCTCAACCTTCACCTCCGACAACTCCCAGGACGTGTCTGGGAGCAGCTCCGGGAGCAGCTCTGCATCTGTTAGTGTTGGGTCTGTATTTGACTTTGAAGAATACGAAGAGTCGGGTTCCTCCTCCTCTCCAGAGAGTACGGTCGTGGATAGCGATCCCACTATCGCCAATATCTACAGGCTCATTCTCGAGCAACTGGCCTCACGAGGCCTAAATCACAAGCAACACGATTCTCCTCCATCTTCAAGCGAGAGTGGAGGCTGCCCCCTTGAACTTCAAAACCAAGACTCCCCGTTAGCTCCATCCTCTCCCTCGTCATCATCGAGTGAGAGTGGAGGGTGCCCGCTCGAATTTCATAGCCAAGATCCCCCGTTTGCTCTCTACTCTCCCTCTCCACCCTCCCCATCCTCTTCATCCTATTAATCCTCCCCATACTCCCCATCACTCTCTTCTCTAAGCCGCCCCTTCTTCCCCGATCTTCCTGATGTCGAGTCACGAGATGACTGACCAGTACGCCGTCCTTATTCGGCTTCCGTTTCCCCGAGGTGACTTCCATGACCCCCCCTCGGTAGGTGGCCGATAACATCCATGTGCATGTTGCTTCCCGATCTAACTATTGACTAGGTGGACTGGGATGCGAAGAAGGAGAGAGCGCTGTGGGATTTGATTTCTCGCCCATCAAAAGATGGCCTCGACTGTGAGTCAGCTGCATAAGCTATCTACTGAAACCACTCTCTAACTGTCGATAGGGAATGAGCTGTAACTACCACCTGAACCTTTCCAGGTCCCAAATCATTTGACTAACATGAACCATCAGGTCTGAGCGTTTTGGAGTCACTCTTCAGTTTTTACAGCAGCAAGTTGCGTGGCTCTACGAGAGACAACTTACCCAAGCGCGCGCTCAAATGCGCAAAGCCCCCCAGCAACTACAATTACATTCAAACTCCCCTTCCCCAGCCCCAGGCTCTGTGGCTGGAAGTACAGCACTGGGTGGTCAGCCACAAAGACCACCTGTAGCTGGTATGTATTCAAAATGCAAGTTTTGTGCGACGACAGACTGACAAGTTCTCAGGCTCTCGTGGCATGTTCCGTCAAATTTCGCAGCAGCGAGAGGCTCCCCAGCCCGCTCCTACCGACCGACGACTGAGCTCTACATCAACCACGACCATCAACCGAGTCCGCGATACATCCCGAACTGACACGCCGACTGCCGATGGTCGAGACCAGGGTGTGGGGGGTAGTACCAGTCGACCTTCCGTTCCCCGTCGCGACCAACCTCAGAGCACTTCGTTCATGCGGTCACCGCCTCTCAAAGAAGAGGATTTGAGCTCAAGCTCTGAAGAATCGGACTCCGAGGAAGAGACTTCACCTCGTCGCTTCCCGCGCTGGCGCAATTTCGGAAAATACTCCGAGCATCAGTCACGCGCTGGTATCCGCGACGATGAAGACGACGACGATGATGCACCCGCTTTCCTCCCCATGCCCCGCCACGAGCAACTATCACGAGAACGCCCCAGCGAAAGAGTCAGCCAAGAATTGAGTGGCACTCTCCGACTAGATGCCGAGCAAGCATCCGCTGCCTGGCGTCCAACCCCACGCAGGCATGGGTTCTTACCAACAGATGCAGAGTCAAGCGCCAGCTCAACCGGAATGAGCTCTGCCAGCTCCACTGGCCCAAACCAACCAGCGAGGGGCGATGAACGCCGAGCTCCTCTGCGGAGTCCCCGTGGCGGTGGCCGGGCCACAGAACAGTCGCGCGCAAGCCCGCGCAGCAAGGGTGGAGTGAATGGCAGTGACGGTACACCCAGCATGGGCAGTAGCTTTAGTGACTTAGATGGTAAGTCCGGTACCACCTTGATGAGATTGTCATGTTTTTTGCGGCTTCTTACTTACGGGCGGAATTAGATACCAGTGTGACCCAGTCAGCCCTGGAAGAAGCTCTCATGAGCAACATGCAACAAGGTGGGATGGCGAGCCGCATGAGCACAATCAGCCAAGCCCTCCGTAGCCGATATCTCCAGTAAATGCTGGTGTGATCGCGGGCTGATATGGAGTTTATTATGACTTGATGAATTCACGATGACGATCTGTTGAGTGGCGATGGAAGATTTAGGGGTTACACACACGAGTCTAGCTGCCGATTTTATTGAACCAATCTCGACTCCAGACCCCTTTGCCAATCGGTGGCTTATGCATACATGCATAGAATGAATGTACGGGGTAGATCACGACCCACTCTCGCATCTGCAGGATACCAGCTACCGAGTAGATCTAGTTCTAGCAACTTATTCCTCCTAATTTCGGAGTAAACCATAGCAATTCAGAATCCTCCTTTCTCCCTTTCCTTATTCACCACTCCATAGATACTAGTAGTACTAATGTAATACATCCTTCTGTCCGAGTGAGTGCTGCAATCTGCTCAGTATAAACCAGTCTGCACGTGACCCACTCGCATTGGGGATCCAATCACAACGCTTCACCACGCTTCACTCCGACAATCACCTTCAAACTGTCGACCAACAGGCTCCTTTTCTTTTCCAGCCTTGCCTTAAGGTTCCCTTTTTCCATTCTGACACCGAGATCCGCATCGGCCCAGCGGCAGCGCTAAAACCCAATCAGGTAGGCCGATCTCCGCAGGTTCCAAAGAAACAAACTGTACAACCGGCTACAGCGGGGCAAAAAGTCACCGAGCTACGGAGCTTCCGATCGACCCCTGTCAATGCTTTGCTATATAGACAAGACCATTCAGTCTTTCATCGCAAGCCTGCTACAGCTTCAGCTGCATCATTTTATCCCATCACACCCATTGGGAAGCTTGCCAATCGCCCCACGCTGATTGACCCCGGTCGCATTAGGACCACCCACTGGCAGCATCCATTGCAACCCCTCCATGATCAACCGCGGCCTCGGCATCTGATTTGCGTATCCACCCCGCCGATTCAAAGCGGCCGGATCCTCGAATCATCCCCAACGAGCCAAAACTTACGTCGCAACCTCCTCAACCCTTCCGCTCTCCCTCAATTCTTTCATCCTTCCATCCTCTTCACCGTCGGCATCCCTTCCCTCTCCTCGTCAACCATGTCCCCCTCCCTCGGCGACATGGAGCCCGCAGAGGCCGAATCCGTCTACTTCAACGAATACCCACCACCAAAGGCTCTCCCCAAACACGAAGCCCTAGCCCGCGCCTTCATCGACCTCCACGTCGAAGCCAACCGCCGCGTCGTCCTCGTAACATCAGGCGGAACAACCGTCCCCCTCGAAGCGCAAACAGTCCGCTTCATCGACAATTTCTCCGCGGGAACTCGCGGCGCGACCTCGGCAGAGTACTTCCTGGAACAAGGGTATGCGGTGATCTTCCTACACCGACAGTACAGTCTGCTGCCCTATTCGCGACACTACAGCCACTCGACGAACTGTTTCTTGGACTTTATGGACGAGGCGCCGCCTGTTCCGGGTGCGGCGAATCAGGACCATGGGTCTATTGTTGTGCGCGATGAGTATCAGACTGAGATGCGTGATGTGTTGAGGAAGTATCGCTACGCGAAGCAGAATAATCGACTTCTCTTGTTGCCGTTCACGACGGTTGCGGAGTATATGTTTGAGTTGCGGTCGTTGGCAAAGTTGATGCGGCCGCTTGGTCCGAATGCGTTGTTTTATCTTGCTGCTGCTGTGAGCGACTTTTTTATTCCGAGGAGTCGGATGGCCGAGCACAAGATTCAGTCTTCAGAGTTGCCGCCTGAGTACCAGGGTGGTGGTGGTGGTGGTGGTGACAGTGGTGCGGACAGTGCTGTTGAAGGGGAGGATGAGATATATACCGGAGAGAACGAGGCTAAGCCGGCCAGTCAGAAGAAGCTGGTAATTAACCTTGATCCCGTGCCAAAGTTCTTGCATCGACTAGTCGATGGATGGGCTCCGGATGGGAGTATGGTTGTTTCCTTCAAGCTGGAGACTGATCCTACGTTACTGGTTTATAAGGCGCGCACTGCCTTGCAGCGATACTCACACCACCTTGTTATCGGTAACCTTCTCTCAACGCGCAAGTGGGAAGTTGTCTTCATCACTCCGGATCCCCCACATGAGCGATGGATCCGAGTCCCCAAGGCTCGCCGCAGTAAGAGTATCTCCGGCGTCGAAGATCAAGTTGGACTTGCGGAGATTATGAAGGGCGACAAAGGCGCAGCTGGTTCCGAGTCACAACAAGCGCCGAATCCACCAGAGATTGGTGGCGAAGGACTTGAAATTGAAAGTATTATTATCCCGGAGTTGATCAAGTTGCACGAGAACATGATCGAGAAGAATGCGCCGTCGCAGTAATCGCGGCGGGCATTTGTTGGAGGGAGTGATGGATGGATGGGTATTCTGTCATAGAGCCATACTGGGAAAAGCATATCAGCCTCATAGTCAGCTGTGCAATCATTAATGGAGTTAATCATGTTTTCAATCATCACCCTTAATGCATATAATCAATAGCATTGCCAGCGAAGCCATCTACGCAAAAGCAAGGCTTAGCTACCGATAAATCTTCAACAGAGGCGCTGGAACCTAAAAGAACACGAAGTATGCAAGCACAGCCACAGCGGTCATGATGTATAAGGAAAAAGCAATTATCGAAGAACCGGTCAAGAGTCGCCCCCAATTAAGGCCGAGTCAGGCTGGCGCTAAGTGATGCTGATGCTGAGGCGCAGTCTAGGTGCCCAATGAAACAACAACTTGAGCCGCTACTAATGCATCACTGGGCGAGCTCTGACTCCGCATTCAAGTTTCCAGCTGTCTCCCTCTTCGATCCTTTTCAATTCATCATTTCGCACATATCAGATTATTCACGACCATCATGACCGAAGTAATCGGTGTCGTTTCCGGAGCGTTAACTTTCGCTACAGTCGTTGCTCAGGTCACGAAATCGATTATCCAGATCAAGGACTGCTGGGGCCAAGTACGCGATGCACCGGAGGACCTACAGCGACTAGTCCGTGAAGTCGAGGCCTTTGGTCATATCCTGACGAATATTGAAGAAGATTTGTCGGACGATTCAGTCACTGGCGTTTTAAAATCCAGCAATCATGCTCTACAGAGTCTTGAACTCTGTATAGAAGCTGCAAGTGATCTAAAGACTGTTTCCGAAGGTCTGATGAATGAAATACGGCCGAACCGAGGAGTCAAAAGGACATATGCTTCATTCAAGGTGGTGATCAAGAAGAGCAATATCGAAAGATATCGGTCCAGGCTGGAGAGTGCAGCACGATTACTTTCTCTCTCTCTACAATGCTATACAAGGTTTGCATGAGCAATTTCTACTAGAATATTGAGGCTGACATTCGCAGGGCATTGATTCTGGTACAGCCTGAATTGATTGCGGCAAGGCTCTTAAGTGGAGGACATAACATTGGTTTGCAGACTCCTCAGAATGAAGATGGTATAAATCAGACCTTTGATATGATTTAAAAGTTTTGAAAGGCAATACTAACTTGATTATTGGAAGAAGAATGTGGAACATGTGCATCCTCGCAAACATCTGCATCTAGAAGTATTACTCGACGATCACCTAAAAACGACTACTTATGGCGGCTTGCGCTGCCATCTTGGCTGACCTCGAAATGCTTGGAAGTTGCGGGTGCGAGGTCTCGCAATGGCTGGCAATGGAATGTCAGGTCTTACAGGATAGTCTCATATGGATCCGAGGCTACAAAATGCGTGTTGGGGAATGACGCCGAAGGCCTACAGCGATTGGTTTCAACTGGGCAACTTTCACCTTTTGATCGCTTCAAGAATGGAGAAACACTAGCGCAGGTTGGTCAATTGTAAAAATTGCTTTTCGATCAGGAGTTCTTATCTAAAGAATGTTTAACAGCTTGCTATCAGCTCGTATAACCTCGAGGCTGCGGTATTCCTTTTACGCCAAGGGGGAGAACTGAACCTTCAATACGACTTTGATGAGGGAGGCTCTCTCCTATCGTATATTTTTGCCTATCCACACGGGTTAACATCTTTTACTATCCCGACGCTACGTCTTCTCGTCAAATACAGGGATGAGGCGTTTGACTTGGATGACGAAGAACTCGAGGACCTGGCATGGGAATCTTTACGATTTTTCAGAGAATCTGCCTCAAAATTTCATTTCGTGCTCGATATTCTTTTACCATCTTTTTACGAAGCTCCTCAATCGAAGCGGAACGATATTGCCTGGCGGTACTTGGATCGACAGCACTACGCCACGTTCTTCGCACGTGGCTGGAATCGGCACTCGTCCGGGAACTTTTTCGGCCATCGCTACTACCTGCTTCACCGACACAGCTCGGAACATTGGCTAGGTCTTGAACGTTGGGATTCATTAAAATTCTTGCGCATAATTTTTCGCGATATTACATTCACAGCTTGCCCTCCAGAATTTGAATCGTACTCCAACTTCCTCGCGAGCTACGGAATCCTGAACTTGCCAAACAAGATCGCTAGAAAACTTGGAGAATACCAAGTCTATCGACATGAGCAATATGATCAACCATATTATCAGCCAATGTTCCAGTTCTTCCATGAATTTCTGGTTGGCGGCCTCGATTTAAACCAAGTTGGCGATGGCGGATTCACTTTGTTTACCTCCTTTTGTCATGGGGTCTTCTTCTATGGTCCTACAACCAAGGCTATGGCTGCGCGCAATTCTAGCCTTAGGATTTGGCTGAGAGACCTTCAAAATAGCGGAGTGAACCTAAGGAGCTTTGGGAAAGCACAAGAGAGATTATTCAAGGAATTAGCCGTATCAGTTGAATTTCGTGGTCACTTCCACCGACTAACTGAGCACCTGGACGGGATTCTTAATCCTTCGGTACAGCTCATAGGATTCTCACATGGCCCTTCTCCAGAAGACTGGGCTTTATGGGTCTCCGAACCTTCTGATTCTTATGCTGGAGAATTTTGGCATATGATTGAGCGGCGGATAGAGATGCCAGGAGGGTGGTCCTCTGATGTACACTTATTTTTGTGATTGACCACAGCCATGATACCCTGCAAATGGATTGGGGTCCAAAAATCCCAAAAGGGAAACTGGTCTTCAACCACGATCTCACAGCTGAAATCCGCACCAAGAAGGCTTCCAGGGGCATAATTCCATCTCAAATTCTATACGCGAATCATATAATCGGATAAAGCTGCCGAAAGCCCTGGAGATGAACCCTGAAGATTGTTGGGTTTAGCCTCAGCCCTGTTCTCCACAGCTCGCACTTGTTCGCCCAAATGACCAAAGTGGAGACACTTTCTCACAATCCCCAAGAATAGAGATCTGCAGGGTCCAAGCTTCCTGTTTGTCGGACTCATTGGCTCGTGCTGTCCGTCAGACTTGTATGCTCGCATTCGATGTCCGAAAATGAACATGCGGCTGTTCTGCGGTGGATCGAACGCTAAATACTGAATCCCGATCATAGTTCTTCAGCTTCATCTATTGGATAGGCGACTTCCGAAGATGAAATTTCTTGTCTTCATCGTGGCAATTTATCGTGGGAGGTGTAATTCCAAGTTGGTGCCACTAGACTACGATGATGTTCTAGAAGTTCTTGCATTTCCTTGAAAAGGCATCGCTTGGATCGTTGCCGGGTTGTGACTCGGCTATAAAAGCAGCTTGAACCTCATCAAATCTATTTCCTTGTCCAAACCAATTTGCTCATCACGGTCTCCTTCAGAATGCCCAGTCTCCAAAGCATTGCTATCCCAGCCCTTGTGGCTCTTTCTACGCTTGTTTCTGCAGAGACCCTTGTCCGTATACCCAAGCTCCCTCTCTTGACATTTTACTTACCGAATAAAAGACCGGCGGTCTAAGTGGTAGCCCATGTCCTAGTGACTGGACTAATATCCAGTACAAAGACACCCAGAGATGCTGCTATGGTGGCCTGACCCTCGAATCCAACGATCCCTACTGCTGTGTGCACAGCTTTTCGCTTTCCAACAACTACCTCGACGATACCTCATCCGATTGCTTCCCATTCTGTACCGGCACCACCCGTGAGCTTCCTACAATGACGAAGTTCGGAGCATCCTGTCAGACCAAGATTGCGTTCACCACCAAGGACTACTCTAGTCTTGTTTCGGCGGCGTCTGAATCGGTGACAGGGACCACGAAGTCGTCTGATAACGATGCGACCACGATGACTACTACAACCGGAACTGGGACTGAGACTGGCGCTAAGTCTACGGCCATGGACAATAAGTGGGAGACATCTACAAATAAGGCCGGGCCTGTTGCGACGGCTGAGGGGTTTGCGCTTGGAGGTGCTGCCATCGCTGCTGCATTCCTTGCCCTATAGGTGCAAGTAGTGCAATCGCCGAATTGGATTTCTTTCTCAGATATTCCCAATTTCAATTTCAACTCTGTTAGATAGTGTGTCTTTAAGCCTTGAAATGTGTTCAAATTGTTAAAACTATAGTACCTAAGTGTAGTATAAATGCCTGGTGGTGTCCAATACCCATAGATATATCAACAGCAACTTGAATTATTCAATGAAATTTGGAATGATAGTCCTGGAAATCGTTAAATGTAAAATCCGGAAGCCTCAGTCAGTGGCAACAGAAATAACTGAATTGCGCGTGACTGAAAGTGCACAGACTCTTGATTTTTTTCAATGATCATCAGTCCCTTTATCGTTAAGGGACCACCCGCATATTTTGGAACTCGGGCGTATCTGCAAGGGACCAGAAAATAGGGTTGGGTTGCGATGGCGTATCTTTAACCACCCCCATTCACTTTTTCCATCTGATCAGGTTACCTTTTCTCAAAATAGATAACCTCCGTCTTCTACTCCGTGGACATGGGGGGATAGTGAATTGGCAAGCGTGCCAAGGACATCTCGTATCTCGACCTCGTATACTTCATTCCGAACACAGTCTAAACCCCTTGGCAACTTGGCAAAAGGTGATAGTGGCTGCACTTCAAACTGGTAGGAGGAATCGCCAAATTATTTTATCCATTTATTAGTAGAAGATACCCACCCATATCATATTCCCTATGAGCTTCGAACAAAAGTCCCTGCCACCACCATGCGCTTCCCCTATAGTCTGCTCTTGCTTGCAGTAGCTCAGCCCTCAACTGCATGGCTTGTCAAGTACTATGCCACAGAAGAGATCAAACATGGCTGGGGGACGACTATACAAACCACCGTCTCGCCAGTCGTGACAACCGCTCCGTTGACCGTCGAACCGACCTCCACCTCCACGACGTACTCTACAGATTATATTACCAGGACCGATGGCGGTAACTACCGAATCAATGTCACGATAGAATATCTCATTCTGCCAAATATCACCAATCTTCCCATTTCGGCTTTCTATGTCTGGAACCCACCAATTCCATCCCAGAATCCATCCGTGACGACAAACTATTATCTGCCCGTCACATTGAGCAACCCTGCATCATGCACCAAGACCGAATTCACGTATACGGACTCCGCCAGGATCTTGCTTCCTAAGTTCTTGAAAGCGCAAGCGACCGCATCGAGTATAGCCACATTCGTTTCGAACTATGTGTCGACCATAAGCACGAATCTAGGCGGGCAGGAAGTGACCACATCAAGATGCGATGTCTATATGAATGACAAGATCGTTCCCATGACCTCTATTGATCTTATTGATTATGAACGGTATCTTACCGAGTGCATAGATCCACGACGATCTATGTGTAGCTCAGGTGAAAATACTGAAGCTACGGGCACAGGTGGGTGTCTTGGGGTATACCCGCCCACGGGGGCTGCTGATGGCGTATCTACTACCACTACTTCAAATGGAGTTGCTGGAGATCCGACTCAAACTGGTGCTGCGACCACATTGAGAAGCTCAATACGCCCATTAAGCATCTTGGCTTCCATTTTGGCTACTTTGATGTGCTGCTAGATACGCTGATCGTTACGTTTTTCCGTGCCCAGGTGATGATGAATGTTATGATTATTGGATTGTTTTCTGGATGCATATACATAGTGACTATGGAGTGCACAGGAATTGCAGCGGAAGTTGGTACTATTTATTTTCAATTTAAATAACAAAATCCGACCCATCTTCAAATTACAGCTCCCCCAACCCTCCCTTCTCTCCAAAAGCTGGCCCAAATGCTTCTACCCTCGACATAATAAAACTCTCAAATACGAAGCTTTATCCAGCACGAGGTTGCGGCCCGGCACGCTGGCCCCATGGAACAATCATCTTGAAATGGCCTGACGAACTAAAGCTTATGCTTATGCTGTAGCCTGATTTCCGAAGCAGGTGGGATTTTCCGAGTCGGACATGGCTGGAGTGATAAGCACTAAGTGATGGAAACTGTATATAAGAAGTAACTTTGGATTGTCGCGCACTACTAAGTCATTAATCATAAAACATAGATACGGGCGTCTGAGGAATCAGCCACTTGCTAGCGCGAAGCGCAAGTTACGACTAGATGCTCTGTACTTTTGCTATTTGGATTAGACATCATTCTCTCCATTCCAAAACGAAAGTCTGATCAAACTTAAAGCAAACCTTGAGATCAGAAAGCAAACGGGTCGATGTCGATCTTAATTCAATCTGGCTAGACCCATCGCACCCATGTCATCTCGATGTTTGGTTTCCACCGAGATTTTCCCGCCCCTCATCTGACACCTCTTTTTCCAAACTGTGGAGAGACGGAAGCAGGTTGAGCCTAATAATACATTTTAAGCGTGCGATCATCCATCTTTCGACAGCAGATCTGTCCTCCATGCTATATATCGCAAAGAGTGAATACTGTCGCGGAACCACATCTTGGCCAACATAGCTGGCCTTGGCCTCCCCGCGCATTAGCGGATTTTTTGGCTTTCCGTTGGGTCAAACTGAGCGCACCCTTCTCGAGGCAAACCAGACGTAGGAAGCTTATATAGGGGCCGTGCCTTCCTTCGAACCTCTGTGATACAGGAGATGCAACATTGTTCGTACCGTGACTGTGCTCAGAGGCCATGTGAGGTGGGTTTTCCTTCTGCATCTAGATCCATTCCATCATGCCAGTTTATGAAGCTCAATCTGTGAATAACATCCCGCCTGTCTCTACCTAGACTGGCAAATGGCTAGAGACTAGCCATGTACGAGGCCAACAAGTTTGCTCCTGTCATAGCGCGGCGCAGACTTCCGCGACTTCAACACCGTTGACTGTCACATATAGTGATGAACCGGCACGCTCCGAGCCTGACTCTTCTCTCTCGATATGCGCAGAATTCTCGACATCTGTTGATGAATGTGTGTCCCCGTCACTAGCAGGCAAGGCCGTTGCTCTCCAGCAACCCCAACTGGCACTCAGCTTTGTGATGGCCTCCTTCCCGTGCTACTTCAAATTAATCGAATCCCGCGTTCCGATAACCTGGATCGACTACATCGCCAAACAGCCCGGTTCAAACAACTCATCTTTCGACTGGGCCGTGCGATGTATGACCACAACGTATCTCGGTAGCCTCCACAACGACCCCCGCTATCTAGACGAGGGACGCATGTATTACTTCCGTTCCCTCCGAAACCTATCAAAGCTACTGAGTGACCCGCATACGGCTGAATCAGACGAGGCCCTGTCAACCGTCATAATTCTCGGAGTTTTCGAAATGCACGTCTACACATCTCTCGAGGGATGGAAACATCATGCGCGGGGACTCCGCACATTAATGCAGCTGCGGGGTCCTCGCATGCACGAAGACGGATTTGGGTACAATCTATATCTGGCTTGTCGCAATACCCTAGTGACAGCCGCCCTGGTCTCCGGCGAGGCGTGCTTCTTGGAACAACCAGGATGGCAACAACTGAATAAGGATCTAGCTACCAAAAATGCTAGGAATCCCAACTCGTCAGTTCTGGAGGACATTGCGGAGCGTGCATTCCGAGAAGTCGTCAAACTACCGGGATTCGTGAAGCGGATTCGTGGACTTGGTAGTTTACCAGGGAAGGCGCAAAGTTGCGAGAGATCGGCGCTGTTCCGTATAGTACTCGCCACGCGTGCAGCAATGAATGGTATCTACACCGAATTTAAAATAGCAGCGTCAAGCACACGGGCGGGCTATAAATCACATGCTGATTTTGTTGGGCCGGTCCCACGCGTTTTCTTCGATAAATTTGCTAATCTAACCATTCGGGGCATACAGTCTGGTCTCTTGTTGCTCAATTATCTCGTTATCTTGTTGAATCCATCACAGCAGTCTTCCGCCGAACTAGAGATACGTGATATTATGGGATCGATCCGAGTGAAAGAGCTCCCGTTATATGATGCCCATGGTGGAAGTTCTTCTCCCTTATCTTCTTCCAGTATTCCATTGCGGATTTCGGGAGAAGAACTGAGCCTGAGGGTAGTATCAAAAGTTATACCGGAAACATCGCAACCCCCCACTCACGACTGGATGGATGAGATTGCTATGTCGATGGGCATGGAAGGGGTATCTATATCTTTGGTTAATTTAAATGAGTCACCGAGAGACTGATGGATCAAGTTGAATGGTTATTATCGCCCTGTTCTGTACATAGATATCCGATATATAATACCTACCCCGGTAGTTATACCACCAACCCGGTTGAACTATCCCCACAGCGAATATTCAATTAAAACTTCAACATAAATACTAAATCAGCCTGAGCCTGTGAAGACGAATTAAATGTATTTGGCCAACGTAATTATAATATCATAATATGATAATATCACTGTGTAGTCGGCAATTCCTGCCCAGATGAAATGAACACATTCCGATGCAATCAGGGGTAATTGCGATGGGTAATTTCTATGGGGAAGAAACTCTGGTAACAAAAGTAACTTCATCCCGCATTGTGGCTGGTGATCGCCCGTATTGCTGTGTACTGTGTAGTCAGCACTAGTTATTGTGTGGTAAAGTGAGGTAAGCTATAATTAAATATTATTATGATATAGAAAAAAATAATATAATACAATGTAATATCTATCATCTACTGAACAGTCTGCTTGGTAGACTGCTGGCTGTTTGCAGCCTATGCTAAGAATGCGCCACAGCCCCCCCAGAACCGTCGTGCAACGCGGCCTTGTCGATCACCTCGTCCCTGGATTGCCGCTGCCTCTCGACCTGCAGGAGATCTGTGAACCTGTGACCTGTCTCTTCTCACGATGACCTCCAGGCCCGGCGACTGATTCGTTACCTCGAAAATGGTCCCTCGTCGCCGCTTCAGCCGACGCTTTGCCGCCCTCGTCGCAGCGGCCGCCCTCTTCTTCCTTTACCACATCTTCTCCCTCCACTCATCCCTCGCCACATCCTCCTCCTCGTCATCGTCCTCGAGTGCCGGCACCGTCGACCCTGATCATGCCGGTGAACCCGCCCCATTCTGCCCGTCCTTACCAGGAATCGACGATGTCCTGGTCGTCATGAAAACCGGCGTCACCGAGTCGAGAGAAAAGGTGCCCATCCACTTCAAAACAACCCTGCGCTGCATCCCCAACTTCGTCATCTACTCCGACTTCGACGAGGAGATCGAAGGTGTCAAGATCCATGACGTTTTGCGCCATATCGACTCGGACGTGAAGGAGCGCGTGGCCGACTTCAACATCTACAATCGCGTCGTGGAGCACGGGCGCAAGGGTCTGGAACAGGACGATTTCGCAGACGAAGCCAACTCCGCCATCGGAAAGCCTAGTAACCCAGGCTGGAAGCTGGATAAATGGAAGTTCCTGCCAATGGCTCAGGAGGCTCTCAAGTATAAGCCCGATGCGAAATGGTACGTCTTCATGGAAGCCGACACCTACGTCTCGTGGCCGACACTTCTAGCCTGGCTCGCCAAATTCGATGCCAAGAAGCCCTGGTACTTGGGCACTGAGACGCAGATTGCGGATGTCATCTTCGCACACGGTGGGTCGGGCTTCATGGTGTCTAACCCCGCGTTGCAGGATGCGTCGGATCAATACTTTGCGCGTCGCGCGGAGCTGGATAACTACGTTAACCAGCACTGGGCGGGCGACTGCGTTTTGGGCAAGGTTCTTGCTGATGCGGGTGTCAATTTGCATTTTACTTGGCCGATTCTGCAAAACTCAAATATTGGCGAACTGGACGAGTTCACGAATGAGTTGTACCGTCTTCCTTGGTGTTATTTGGCTGTTGCTTTCCACCATCTCAGTTCTCGCGAAATCGACCATCTTTGGAAATTCGAACAAAGGCGCTGGCACGATGTGAGTATACCCATACCCAGACCTCTTTCCTTTGATCTCGCGCTTCATCATACAAATGTACTAATTCGTCATCGCTTGAATAGAAGAATAAGCGCCTCCTCCTGCACAGCGACGTCTTCCGTGAATACATCTACCCCGATATCGCATCCCTGTCTACACGATCGAGCTGGGACAACCTCTCAAACGAAGACCAGCCCTTCGCCAAAACATTCGAAGATTGTCGCGAGGTTTGCGAGGTCGAAAAGACTTGCGTGCAATACGCCTGGCGCGGTGGAGAATGCTACACAAGCAGTCGCCCACGTCTGGGTAACTCGTCACCTAGCGGAGACTCGACATCGGGCTTTATCACCAGCCGTATCCGTGAAATGATGGATAAGAGTGGTGTCTGCCGCAATCCCGAGTTTGGAAACTTGAGTTAAACTCTTACCATTCATCTCGACCTCTTTGTGCCACCATACCTGCTATAATTTTTATGAAATTGCGCCATGATTATCGTTGTTTTTGCGCCTGTCGGGCTTGGGCCAGTGAGACTGTGCGTGACAGGACAGCACCAGTACCAGCATCAAGTTTTTCTCACCTTGTATGAACGCTTATTTCTTTTCTTTTCTTTTCCGTCCCTTTTTCATTATGTTGGCTGGTGCCTGTATCCCTACGAACGATGCGATAAAGCTCCTATTTGGAAGGGCGTTGGCGGTAAATTCGATGCATCACATGGCTTCTGTTTGTTGTTGACCTTGGCATTGGTATTGGACTAGACAAAGTTTGAACAACAGACCCGATTTGGGCTTATGATAGAAAAATACTATGTTTATTCTTATGCAACACAACACTTTCAATTTCACACCCCTATACAAGACACTGGAATGCAAAACAAAATGTAACGCTCATTCACGGTTCGTTGAAATTACAATTTGTTCAAGTTCGAGGAGTAAGCTTAACCATCAAAGCTGGCTTCTCCCACAGAATAAAGGCATCCTGATTCATCCAGTCGTTGCTCACCGGGTCGAGTTCCATATCGAAGTTGAAAATCATGCGAGCGAGGATAATGCGCATTTCAACATATGCAAGGCTGGAAGGAATGTCAGCAAGCAAGGATCTGAAAGAGGGATAGCGGTATACTAGTACTTACTTCCGTCCAATACAGTTGCGAGGCCCAAAGCTGAAGGGCTGCATAACTGATCTTCTATCATTCACGTAACGAGGATCATCGAGATGGCGCTCCGGAACGAATTGCTCTGCGTCCGTAAAGTTTCTTTCGGAGTGGTATGCAGCGAGATGAGAGACCGAGACAATGGTCTGTAAAAAAAAAGCGAAGCGAACTGAAGTTAGCAAATGTCGAAACCCAGTGAGAACATGCTACTACTCGTACGAGCTTCATGTCTCCTCAATGTAAGGGAACGAAACTCACCCCTCCAGGAACCCAATGATCTTCAATCATATCACCCTGAGCATCAACAATGCGCGGAAGCCCCGTCGGAACAGGCGGATAAAGCCTCATAGCCTCGGTCAAAACAGCAAGACAATAAACCAACTTATTACAAGAATCAAACCCAATTTCCTCATCCGAGGTAAAAGCAGACCGAATCTCCTCCTGCAACTTCATCAAAACCCGCGGATTCTTCAACAACAAATACGTAACGCCCGAAAGCAAAGTCGCAGTAGTCTCGGAACCGGCAATAATCAACGTACTCCCATTGGAAACCATCTCATCAACACTAAACCCCTTCTCCGTCCCATTATGTTTGAGAATATTCGCAAAGAAGTCAGGTCTGTCATTTGATTTTTCAAGTCTGCTGGCGACTTTCTCCCGAGTGAGCTGATTATGCCACTCCTTTTGCGCGAAAACTCGCTTTGGCGTCATTAGTTTGACAAGGTATTTCGAGCCCGGGAGTCGGCGCGATATATTCGCGTATGCGCCGAATTTGATGCCGGCAAAGATAATTTGGACCCAGTCGTGGTAATCTGAATTTTTTAGACAGTCGAATGGTTCGCCGAAGGCTAAGTCGCCGATTATATCGAAGGTTGCGAAATTGTACCAGGCTACTAGATTCAGCGGCTTGACGGCATTACCACTACCCTTGTCCTGCTCTGTCGGTGTTGAGTTCTCGCGCAGCCGTTGAATGAGAAGATCGACATAACCCTTTATAATAGGTTCCTGGCTGCGCAGAGAACTGTCGGAAAATGCGTGCGAAAGGAGACGGCGGAAGCGCGAGTGGTCTTGATCATCGGATTGGATGATGCTGGCACTGTTTGCGACAGTGGGTGGGTAGAATCGATAGTCTTTTTGCTTTTGACCGTGGCCGGTGCGTGTGCCGTACATTACTTTCCATGCGTCGCTGTCGATGAAGGAGAGTTCGTCGGGCGCGATGCGGACGACGTCGCCGTATTGGTCGTGGAGGGCTTTTAATCTCTGCGTGTATCGGCCGCTTATTGTGTTGCGCATGTAGGGGATTCGTGTTGCGGCCATGGATTTCGGGCCAGGATAGTTTGCCAGTGGGTGGAAGTAGACATTGTAGATTATGAGAAAGAAGTAGTAGGTTGGAATCTGTTGAGTGGTAGACACAGTTTAGTTCGGGTAAGTTGCTGATAGCTCAGGTTGATATTTTTGAAAAGGTTGAAAGATCGGACCATCGTTGGATCAACTTCATGTCAATGAAGACTTGAACTTACCAGAGCAAGACTGA
The DNA here is from genome assembly GCA_031761475.1 of Penicillium pancosmium. Classification (NCBI taxonomy): domain Eukaryota; kingdom Fungi; phylum Ascomycota; class Eurotiomycetes; order Eurotiales; family Aspergillaceae; genus Penicillium; species Penicillium pancosmium. The sequence continues at coordinate 245,834 of JAVMSB010000001.1, read as the reverse complement.
TTCCAAATAAAACCCAGACCGAAGGTATACCACCCAACAAGCCATCCCCGTGGAAAACAGAAAATCTAGGAATAACAGCCATGATTCTGTACGGAACTGTGGAAGAATCTCCAAAGCTCACTTCACTACGTACGAGTCTTCAAAGAAATCCCTCAGTAGCAGCTTCATCGATATAAATACCACCACGTCCAAGCTCTAGACCGTCCTACCCCTCTATTGTATCCCCACTGGCATCAGACGACACTTCTCCTCGTACTCGCACTAACACCCTGGAAAGCACAAAACCACTGCATAAGGCCCGTCAAAAAGGCTAATGCCCTCAGACCTCCCCACATTCTGCACGGCATAAATCAACGCAGCTAGCCTAGCTTGAATCCTTGTACATACTACTAACTATTACTAGACTACTTTGTCATCCCGCCACCAGCCACTAGCACAAGGGCTAAAAGCAATCCTGTCCACCCTGCAGCAAGTGTCAGACTCTTAAACCAGCAATCATGAACCCAGATTGGCTGTTTGAGTAGCGGACACTAATTACTAGTCCTATTGTATCCAAGGATGGGAAACCCCCGCACCAATTATTCAATAGATGATCATAATTCTCCGAGCTCATGATGACATCCGGATCGACGACATCTGGCTTTCCCCTTTAGCTTTAGCTCGACTCGCACTTACTCCGTCCGGGGACCGGGAGTCCTACTAGCGCACATACGTCTTCCTGTCGATCAAGGTGGGACGTTGTCTCAGTGGCGGTCAGGATATGATATGATTCGCGTTATGGGAATACTAGTGTTACAGTTACAAGCTAATATGCACGACGACGACCCGTTGCCCCACCCAGCCGGCCAGTTATGAAGCATGTATTCATGCGTGAATAAGAGCGTTATGGAAAACACGGCATCTTGGGTTTTTGTGCATTGCATTGTGGTGGCATTACTTTGGGATAACTTCGAGTAGTAGTACTACTACCTGCAAGGGAGAAATGCCACGTCTCTCCTACTAACTGACTAGTGACTCGGTCCTACAGGATGTACACCGTTTGGCTACGGCAGGGAATAGAAATATTTTCGCTCGGAAATTTTATTACAGTATCTTCTGTGTGAAATCTAAGTCAGATCGTGCTTACATTTAGGGTTTTTATGGCATCCTACTTTCCATTTACGGGTATGTAGATCACTAGGGTGCGCGGCTTTCTTTAGGCGTTGGGCCCTGGACAGCCTTGGAGGGTAAAGACGCCACCGGGGCCAGTGCGAAAATTGTGGAAAGCCACGTAGTGTACTGATAATGGTACTAGTACTACTAGGTAGTCGAAAAAGGTTGGAGTGTCTCGTTTTCGCATATTCATGGATATTCGTAGCCAAGATAAAGTAATGCCGCATCTAAGAATAGCGACGGGATTTTCATTTAGGTAAACCTTGGAACTCGGGCAAGTACCGATACTTGCTATCAGAGTACTCCGTACAGTGCACAAAATTAAGAAATCTATACTCGACCTTGCATTTCAGAAGAGGAAAAAACCGGATTGCTTAGGTAGAGAGGCAAACGAAGGACGTCATATACAATAAGGATATATCAAAGCCCACCCTAGGGAACTCCAAGACCAAGACCAAGACCAACCACGACCCCAACGTCAAACTAACCCAAGAAATCTGAAACCTCGCTCTCAAAGCGCCGGACTAAAAGGATCTGCCAAGCACTGATCAATCCGCATGATATTATACCCAAGCCCCTTAACATGCCGGATAAAGTCACGGAGGTACCCAACAGTCGACGGGTTGAGAAAATGCATCACAGCAAGATTGCCGCCCCGGGCCACACTCCGGTAGAATGCGTCGAGCTGTTTTTCCGGTGTGGTTGTGTTGGCCCATAGCCAGTCTTCCACGTCAACGCTCCAGTTCACGATGAAGGGTTGTTCAATGCGTTTTGCTAGTTGTTGGCGCACGCGGGCACCGACTGTTCCGAAGGGAGGTCTGAAGTAGCGGGCTGGGCGGTGTTAGATAAGTCAACCCATGAGAATAATTGGGTATCGGGCCGCGATGGACTTACAGGATAGGTCTAGTCTTTCTTTGAAGACTCGGATGGTGTTCTTGACTTCGTCGTCGATCATTTCCATGGTCGGGAGGGCTTCCATTCTGAGTGAGATTGTTAGTATTCGGGATCGAACTTCGAATATGGAGTTTGGCGTAAAAATAGACAACTCACTTCGGATGGGTATTAGAGTGCAGCGCCACCTGATGGCCCTTCTTCATCATCTCCTTGTAAAAACGTGTGAAGTTCGTCGTCGAGTCTTGAAGTCCAGCACCAACAACGAAGAATGTAACCCGAACATCTTCCTCGTCGAGGATTCTCATGACCTCCTGTGCAAACCGCGGCTGACCATCGTCAATTCCAAAGGCGAACGAGTTGGGCACACTACAGCGCAGGATCAACTGGCCAGTCTGTAATTTCCTAGGAACCGTGAAGTAATTGTTCGCAGGCGACGGAGGCGGAACCGAAGGTACGATTTCGACACGGTGAAGTGTGAGCGTTTCATTCGTATAGAAGCCCGTAAAGGAGACAGAAACGACTCTTCTCTGGTCGATGCGGAAATGTGACAGGGGGATGTACAGCTCAGTCTTTGGGGACAAGGCTGCGCCCTGGTCACTGTTTTCTTCGTGTGGATCTCGTGGCCCAGGCGAAGATGGAGGGGAACGTCGATGCGAGATATCGCTGGTTGAAGGTCGCTCGGGAGTATCCTTTGAAACGCTAAAATTATCATCGTCCGAGGAATCTGATACAGTTCTCATCACATAACGTGACGCCTGGACACTGTCCGGTACACCAGGAAATGGGGCACGGGCGGCGGAGCAATCGATGTTGTGTTCATTCAACGAAACAGTGAACTGGTCGGTTCCGTCGTATACGATATGTAGAAACTGGTCTTGCCACGGGAGGAGGCTGAAGCAGCCACGAGTATCGAATTGGGTATGGAAGTTCTGGTCGGGATCGATTGGGAAGAAGGATACAGAGCCTGGTTCATGATGCATAGTAAGATTTTCACCAGTCCCGTGCCAAAATCCTAGATCATTGTGTAGAGGGTCTTGGAAGGTGTCGATCACCAAAGATGGGGTGACTTGCTCAACGTCTCGTAGTTCGAGCCGGGACTGGGGTCCAAAAGATTGGCTGTTATAGCCCAGTGCTGTTGGTAGGAATGGTAGAAAGTAGACGGGTATCATGATGCTGGTTCAAGGAATGAATAAGGATTGTTGAAATGAGTCTCGCAGTGGTCAGAAAGGAAGTTGGAACAAGATGAGTGGGTATGATAGACCGCAAGTAGAGATGATCGGATGGGAAGAAGGAGAGCAGAGTCCAAGTCAAGTCAACGGGGCAGGCGTGATCGGTTGGACTCGGTCATCACAACCAAATACTCAGTAACTACAGACTCGGATGCTTACATCCATGGAATAATGGTAAGTAGAAATAAAATCTGATTTTGTTGCTAACTAGGGTGGTTAGATAGAAGGAATAGATGCCCACAATACTTGGGTCGATCATCAAAGTACTCCCTTCTAGTCCTGCCATGGAACAAAGACCGCCAGACAGAGTGACACCCCGTCAAAGGGTGCACAAATCAGAAACATGCCCTGAAGCCTTGCAGTTGCCCCTCCCGTATGTCCATCACCAAGCCAGCATAAGAATAGAATGAAGAGAACAAGAATCAGATGTGGGTAATCGAAGCCACAAAAGCAAACAGAATAGAAACCAAGTGTGGTTTCTGACCTTTTTCGCACCGAAAGAAAACACCAGACATAAATGAAAAGGCACAATAACAGAAACCAAATTGGTTTCCGAATAACTTTTCGGGCCGGAATGAACTACCACTCAGTATCCTCAGGAGCCTCCTCAGGGGGCGGTGGAATCGGATCGCCTTCGGGGGCAGCCCAGAGGGAATCTCCGACGTAGGTGGCATCCTCAGTGGCCGCAGCATTGTCAGCACCTTCCTCCTGCTGACTGGCGTCCTCGGTCTCGTTATTGTCCTCTTCTTCGGTCACGTCATCATCAAAGGACAGCTTTCCCTCGGAGGGAGTGAAATGCTCCAGAAAGTCTGGAACAGTCTGCTTGCACTCCAGGAGAATCTTGACAAGGTCGGGTCCGAGGTCCTCATTTCGTTCATTGTAGAAAGAGGTCGCAATGCCCTCGTTTCCAATGCGCGCCGTTCGTCCTGTTGAGGGTCAGCATTGCTGGTGACATGTATGTATTATCTTTGGGAAGCACAATGTGGGGACTGGAACTTACCAATTCGGTGGACATACTCAGTGATACCACCATGAGTAGTGGTCGGAAGGTCATAATTGATCACATGCATCACGTTGGCGATATCAAGACCGCGAGCAGTAACACCAGTGGCAATCAGGATGGGGCATTCGGCAATTTTGAAGGAGCGACTTTTGAGGGATTCAAAGAGTCAGATATAGAAGATATAAGGGGTGGGTAGAGCTGAAGTACTCACATTGCATCCTCACGCTCGCGCTGGGTCCGATCCGAATGGATGGAGGTAGTTGGCAGGCCCGAGTTGTAGAGGTAATCGTCCAGATAGTCGACAGTGGTCTTGTTGTTCGCGAAAATCAAGGTACGAATGGGAACCATGCTAAGAAGCAGGTCAAAAACGGCACGTTTCTTGGCCCGATCTTCCACAAAGTGGACCTAAATGATCAGCGAGGTCAAATAAAGGAAGGGTTGTCGAGGTCAAAGTACTTACGACCTGGGACACATTGAGATGCGAGGATCCGGGACGACCAACTCGAATTCGAATATGGTCGGTCGACAGATACTCCCGAGCCAGCTTTCGGCATTCCTTGTTAAAGGTCGCCGAGAACATCAGGTAGCGATGATCCTCATCCTCATTGACATCTGTTTGGAGTAAGCTATGGTTGCTAAATGCGAAATTGAAAGTACTGACCGCCACCCGACATAATCTTCTTGAATTCATCCTCCCAGTCCGATTGGAGCATCTCATCCGCCTCGTCGATCACAGTGTAACTTTAGAGTTCTTAGAATTTGCCTTTTACAGACGCAAGTGCCGAGAGATACTTACCGGACTCGACGAAGAGACAGAACATTGGGCTGGGACATGAAGTCTGTAACTCGGCCAGTTGTACCAATCAGGATATCGCATCCCTTTCGGAGCTCATCTCGCTGATACCTGGATGGAGCGCCACCGTAGACAACACAGGGGCGCAGCATAGAGCGGTAGCACAATCGACGAGCCTCGTCGAAGATTTGAGTAGCCAACTCGCGAGTTGGGCAAACAATGAGCACAAGGGGCTCTGCACGAACACCCTGGGTCTTAAGGTCAAAACTTGGATCGGACACATTCGGTCTCGGCGCGGCCAGCTTCTTTGCCTTTCCCATTAGCTGCGAGAGAATGGGAATGAGAAAAGCACCGGTTTTGCCAGAGCCTATACAAGTTAGCTGTGGACCAAGGAGACCAAAGGATTTTCTACCCACCCGTCTGAGCAATCCCAATAACATCTTTTCCACTGAGAACAGAGGGAATCACGTAGCACTGGATTGGAGTCGGGTGCTGGTAGAGACAAAGCTCCAGGTTCTCAATCAAGACAGGGTGAAGTTTCGCACCCTCCCACTAAATAAAGAATGGTCAGTAAGATAGAGGCCAGTACTGAGAGGGGCCCCGAGAAAGCTTACAGATGCAGTTGGGTAAATACGCTCTTCACTTTCGAAAGTGACTTGGATTTTTTTGTACCTGATTAGAAAGGCTGGTTAGCGAATACAGAACCTGAGGGCTCGAGGGCACTTACTCTTCGATGCGGTGACCCACACGTGAGAGGTTGATGTTTTTGAAAAGCTGCTCTTCCAGCTCTTCATTGCGGGGGCCAACATCTCCTTCTTCACCGGCCCATTCGTAGCGACTGGCACCTCCAGCCCATTCGTAGTCCTCATTGCGAGCGACTTCGTCATACTTGATGGCCACACGGTCTGTCCAGCCTTGTTTGCGAACCTCCTCATGTCGATCCTCAGATCCCATAGGAGGCTTCAGTTCGGTAACGGTTTCAGGCTCGGGCTCCTCACGAGGATCCTGATAATCATCAGAGTTTGGGGCGTTCGAGACTTCCTCTAGAGCACCGGGGACTTGGTCGTACTCGTCCATGATTGAAGTCATGATGAGCAGCGAACAGGAGAGCAAAGAGGATAACTCAAGACAAGGATAAGGTAAAGCGAATCCAGGGTGAGAGGAAGGAAAGAAGAGGAGAGGAGGAAGGGAAACAAATGTAGAGGCAACAAAGGCTCAACAAACGCGGGACGCGAATGGCATCGCACTTGCTTCGTTAGAGAGCCGCGCGGGTACGTACGTGCCTGTTGAGCACCGGCTGGCTAGTAGTGGGATACAGTAGCCTGATACTAGTATTAACTGATACTATTCGTTATGTAATTGGGACTCTTAAAGCATGGGAAATAGTTGGAAAAAAAGGAAACAAATGTCTAGAATTACTAGAGACTGGCGCTAAGGTGCAACATAGTAGATCTACAAAGCTATAAAGTAAAAGATCAAGATTATCATTACTATTGTGGGTTACAATTTATTATACACTGCCATATTCAGGGATTAATGGAATCAATGGAAATATTACCCTTAAGCCTTCGTAGATTGTTTAGAATGAATTGATAAAGAGCCAGTACTAGACTACCCAGTTTATAGTTTATTCTGCGGATAACCCAAAGCGAGTCCCAAAGCGGTTAGCGTATATTCCAGAGTCCAGACTCGCCAGTTGTCAGTCGGCAGTGGGTAGTCACCCGTTGTCCTTGTATCGTTAGTCTAGCTTGAGTATCACCACTTTTAAGCTAGCCTGCTCAGGTCTACCAATACTTTTGCACATATACTACCAGTGATACTACCAGTGCATATTACTCTTCTCCTATACTCACCTCTCGGCACCTCGGCTCGGTGATTGTCAGGGTCCACTACTGCCACTGCCACTCCCACCTGCCACGGTCCACGGGCCACCCGGGTAGAAGGAAATATACGCCGTAAGCCTGGGCACGGGCTCTAGCTTCCTCCCAGCTATCTTCCTCCTTTACCAACTCACCTCTTCTGTACGATATCATGGCTCCCGATCGTGACTCCGATGGCCGTCGCAAACGGCCTGCTCGCCTAGAGGAGGCCATTACCAACCCCGGTGCCGTGAAGATCAATGTCAAGGGCGCCTTTATCGTCGACGATGAGCTCCGCTCCCGTAGCCCTGTTGAAGCCGAGGGCGTGCATTATGAGAACAAGGACATCCGGCTTCCGCACCATACCGGAGTCGTTAGCCATGTCGCTGTCGATGTGAGTACCCTCCTTTCCTCTCCGACCGGCTGCATTGAGCTATTCCGGCCTGTCCTTCGTGGTCACTTTATGCCCCGCACATGCGACCGTTCACCCCGCAATCCGCGGAGGGCCAAAGTAACAAAAAAAAAAAAAAAAAAGAGCCAACACCCCCGAATGGAAATGGCAAATAAGATTGAGACTGACTGTGCTGGATATTCCTCTAGATTGGCGGTTCCTTAATTAAACTGGTTTACTTCACCCGTGAACTCGACGCGGCGGATAATGGCGGCCGCCTTAATTTTATCAACTTCGAGACGCACCGGATTGACATCTGTATCAATTTTATTCGCCAATTGAAGGAGGAACATGCAAAGAACAACGGGTCAACCAAGGACGACCTATGTGTCGTTGCTACCGGTGGGGGCGCGTTCAAATTCTATGATAAGCTCAAGGAGGCGCTGGACGTCAATATCCTGCGAGAGGAGGAAATGGAGTGTTTGATCATCGGTGAGCCCTGCACAGCACCCATATGGCCTCACACTGGCTAATGTTGATCTCTCTAGGTCTTGATTTCTTTATCACCGAGATCCCGAACGAAGTATTCACCTACAACGACACCGACACCGAGCCTATGCAATTTGCCGAGGCTCGACCGAACGTGTACCCCTATCTCCTCGTCAACATCGGATCCGGCGTCTCAATGATCAAGGTCTCCGGCCCGAATAAATTTCAGCGTGTCGGCGGCACACATCTCGGTGGTGGTACCTTCTGGGGCATCATGTCCCTGCTCACCGGTGCCAGGACCTTTGACGACATGCTGGCCATGGCGGATCGCGGGGACAACAGCGGAGTCGATATGCTGGTCGGTGATATCTACGGGATGGACTATAGCAAAATTGGGCTAAAGAGCACCGCCATCGCCAGCACTTTTGGCAAGGTCTTCCGCTTAAAGAACGCTGCTGAGAGAGGCGCCGAGGATGGCGAGGGCCTGTACCACGACGATTCCGAACACGCGAACAGCAATGGTGGAGTCAATTTCCAACACGAGGATATGAGCCGAAGCCTTCTCTATGCTATAAGGTATGTTTACTATATGGCGATGGCCTGTGTCTATACTCGAATACCCCGACTAACTATTCCCAGTAACAACATTGGCCAAATCGCCTACCTCCAATCAGAAAAGCACGAAGTCAAACACATCTACTTCGGTGGCTCCTTCATCCGCGGCCACCGCCAGACCATGAACACCCTCTCCTACGCCATCCGCTTCTGGTCCAAGGGCGAGAAGCAAGCATACTTCCTACGCCATGAAGGCTACCTCGGTGCCGTGGGCGCTTTCATCCGCCGCCAGCCGCAGAACTGGGGTCGCAGGAATAGTCTCGATGAGGTGGTGGCACCGCAGGCGGTCCGGAACCTTGCGCAAAATTCCGTTTTGAATCAGAATGAGCAGAACGGAGCATCTAGTTCTTCGTAATCGGTGTTTACGGCGGTACTGGTGACTCTTGCTCTCTCTCTGTCTACCTTTCTCTCTCCCTCCACCCTACTTTCTTCTACTTACCCTACCTCTTCTCCAAAACTTCTCTTGAGTCAAATCGATACCCCTCATTGAATGTATACTCTGTCGCATCTCGCTCATCCCCCCGTGGCGGTCCCAAGATTTGGATTCTGGATGTCTGCTTGCTTTAATAGACACATGGTTGTGGCCCGGCGTGGCCCAAGCCCCAAATGCATTGCATTTCATTTCGTTTTTTCTTCTCGCCTTCTTTTTTTTTCTTCCATTTTCTCTCGGAGACTGCTGTCCTGTTCCTACCAAGAATCAATTATATACGCTTGTATATGCCGTGGGCTTTGTGAGTCTGGTCGGATAGTGCCTCGGTAGGGAATATGCCTTCAAGAATTGTCAGTGGACTATAAGGGTGAAGATGCCCAGTCGGGTCTCGGAAGTTGAACAGGATACTTTCTTTGCCCTAAGCAATGCAAAAACAATTCTTGAATAAATATAAAGTCCATTGTTTCTTTTTGATATCTCAAATTACAGTGCCGACCTTTATTGCCTTCCATATCGGGAGCCAGAGATACTATTTCAAACCCTAATCATATAAGGCGCTAAGACAAATATGGCTCCTTCTGTATTCAAACTGGATGACGCGTGTGTGGCACGCATCGGCCCTGAAACGAAAGCCAGGGGGGACATGAGTTGGATAGAAGCAAAAAGTACCGTTGAAATGTAGCAAAGACGCGATTAAATATGGAAAGTGGTGGACTGAGCATGCGAGATTACTGCCTAAGTATGCAAATCGGGAGTGTTTTAAAGTTAATTTGATATATTTGCTACAGAAGTTTTCAAAATCAGTTATTAGGTACCTCAATACTCTTGCAACCTTATTCCCAGAAAATACATCGCCAGAGATGAGCTTTGATTGGATCAACTATTTTGATCCTCATTTCAGACCGCTTGCAATAACGGTCGCTGTATCTTATAATACAGTTATCAAACCGCGGCGAATGTATTTTACACGATACCGTCATACATAGGACGCTACCTCTGCGGCCCCTCCTTTTCTCCCCTCGTCACTCAATTCCCTACAGATTGCAATTACAAGGCTTTCCAGTTTAGCACCCTTTTAATTCAAGGCCATATAGCTTCGAGACTCTCTTCTGCAAACTTAAAGCTCGCGTGATATAATAGGGAGCCAGTCCTTCACCACATCGGAAATGGCGGAATACGCCAAATGCAACAAGCTGACCATCATCAATCTTCGTAGAAATTTACAAATGAGAAGTACTTACGCCCTCAAACCAGAATAGATCGGAAACGAACTTCGAGGCCCTCAATGGTTAATCCACTTTTGGGTCATCTATGTAAGAAGCCCCGCCTATACCTCGATAAGATAGCCGTATTTCTTTGGGATGAGTTCCAGACCATGATGTACATGTTAATGAATCTAGATGTGATAAATGCGTTGGGTTCAGACAGACAGGTTAGGCACCATTGGCAAGGCCTCTTTTCAGGTAACGTAATTCCATCGTGGCTAGAAATACCAGCCAATCCCCGCATATACACAGGATGGAATTGATCTCTCGCGTGTCTTTCGCGGTTCGACGGACGCCACCGTATTCAAAGACTTTATGGCCAGGTTGCTAAACTATCCCGGACGATGAGCAGAAGCTAAACCTGTTGCCGTTATGGACGCCGCGTCATTTCACCGGTCGGATCGCCTTTTAAAAATGTGGGAAGACGCGGGGGTGAAGCTGATCTATTTGTTACCGTACTCGCCGGGCCTAGACCTAATTCGAAGAGTTTTTTGCTGAACTCAAAGGATACATTCGTAACTGGAATTATTTCAAAAAAGACCCCGAATGAGGATTCCATGCCTTCCTTGAATGGCGGGTGCAAAACGAAGAGAGTGCCGAAGGTTGTTCCGGCATTCAGGCAAAAGAAATACTAGTAGAGAAGACGTGAGTAGCCGCCGGATTCAAAGCCGTCCTACGTTAGCTAGATCGACTTCTGATATATCACGCTGCTATATCTTTCTTGTGTTTAGCATTATAGTAAAATCACGCTTGTTGAACAGCTTCAGACAACTTCTCTAGCCTCCGAATCGACTGGAGTAGTAGCTCTAGGTTATCCACCTCATGGCTACGACATATCTTCTCCATTAATTAAGTCAGTAGCAGTAACATTCCATACCTAGATATATCGATCTGCAGAGAAATGAAGAGTCAGTCACCTTGAACTGACCATTGATTTAACTCATTCTGGAAGATTGAAATCACTTTTGGAGAGCACAGTCTTTGGGGACTATGTTCAACAGCAAACAGTTGCTCCTGCACAAGAACAATCTAAATTCTGTCCCCCTGTTAGCTTCTCTCTCTGTGTAGTCAGAGCTCTCAGTATCAGGAAGTGTATGTACTCACAAGACAGCAAGGGCATGCCTGCTCACAATAAACTGCACAGCAAGCAGGATCTCCAGTATTGGCACAACAGTTACCACACTCATATGAGAATCCATTGTTCATGACAGTGGGATCACATTTCTGTACACACCCACCACTGACGCAATTCGCGCCTGCCGGGCAAGAATTACCGCATGTTCCACAGTTATGAAGATCGGTTTGGAAATCTGGACACGCGCCGTTGCAAGGAGCTTGGCCGCTGTTGGTACAAACACAAGCACCGGAGGTGCAGGTCGCACCTTGTGGGCAAGCATTGCCGCATTTCCCACAGTTCTGGCTATTAGTCTGAAGGTCTGGGCACGCACCATTGCAAGGCGGCTGGCTGTTGGGACAGACACAAGCACCGGAGGTGCAGGTCGCACCTTGTGGGCAAGCATTGCCACATTTCCCACAGTTCTGGCTATTAGTCTGAAGGTTTGGACAGGCACCATTGCAAGGCGGCTGGCCGCTGTTACTGCATTGACACAGACTAGATAGGCAGGTAGCTCCAGCGGGGCACTAGAGATATAATAAGCTCTTTAACTGTTATCTGATTTAGTGAAAACGTACCACTTTCCCACATGCTCCACAGTTTTTAGCATCAGATGCTGTAGCAGTGCACTTTCCACTACAAAGCTCTTCAGTCGACAAGGTCTTAAAGGGGCCGCAGATATAGCATGGTCCTTGTCCACTCAAAGCAGGGACCACACAGGTGAGGGCTGGGTTTGGATAATTTTTTAGGCACCATGTAGTACACTCAGCAAGTTTAATCACTGCACTTTGTGACTGGACAAGGGTGACTAGAGAATGAGGTTAGATCGCAGCTAAAATACTGCTTTCATTAATCGTCTTACTCAGAGCAAGCACAAAGATTATTGTTCTGGCCATTTTTTTGCCGCGTGGAAGCAAAGTAGGAAGAGGGGTTTCAACTCCCTGATTTAATTTACTTAGGGACTTATATAAATTTTGTTCGAACTACGTATATAACTCGGTGTTGCTTTAGAGATGAATAAAGGATCTAGTCATGATGTAACGAAGATAGATTTAAACTTCATGGTACAAACAAAATGCACACGAACCGATCAGTATGTCGTTGGTGGCCAGACAAGTTGAGGGGGGCTAGGATTGTAGGCTGAAGCACGGTAAAATTTTGGCCCTCGAGTTCGGTTTAACATTTTTTCCCACAGCTAAATCTGATGGTTGACTACGGATTTGGGGACACAAAAGGAAGTCTTTCTGATATACCAGATCGTTCCAGCCTGATCTGGCCAGGTTGAAGCAGAGTGCTACCCACTGGTTGGAGCGTATACCTATAGTTCTGGCTCCATAGGTTGGGATATGTAGGAGTATTCGATTTGAGACAGGCTCCGTGTCATCACTAACAAGCATTTGCGATCCTTGGATCACTTACGTTGGCTTACGAACTGTAGAGAACCACATTTCAACTGCGTGCTTGCAGCGGTTGAAATTCGCAACAAACGGCACAATCTATCAAGACACAATTTTACCTACCTAGGTTAGCTCTTTACAGCATCAGTATAGCCCCCTATATTATAACAGGCAGGTGTAGTGCGAAGGCTGTGTCTGCGTGGACACAGAGACGGGAAGAACGAGCGGCGAAGCGTGAACTGGAACAGGCTGGAAGGGAACGAGTAGGCTGGACGATCATGCTAGATCGGTACACTCTTTAAAGATTCCGCGTGGTTCCTTGGAGAATTACGGTATTATTACGATGACTTATCTGCTATTGTAAGACCATTACGATTACAGTTTTGCCAAAGTTATAGAGCGGTGAAACAAAATAGGACAGCGTGTCCCGGATCTTTTTTCCAACCGGGAACGAAATCGAAAGAGTGTTACAGCGGTTCAGGAGTCGCGCACCACGAGGACAGCCTGACAATGGGAGCGGCAATTAGGCCACGGCGGGCCTTGACGAGGCTCTAAGCTTGTTTCAGGAAGGGAACGTGGACTCCACATTTATTTACGCAGGTATATATCAATAGTGGTAGTATGCTGCATATCGTTTTCGAAGTTGGATTATAAACTATAGCTCGCTATGCTAGGTACGGATTCGTATTTTGGCCTAGTTGGGTAAACCAACTTTCGAGCGAGGCGTCAGCATTAATGCCCATAGTATCAATCAATCAATTAACCAACCAACCGCCCGGCAGTAGTGTCAGAAAAGTCGCGAGGTCAAGAAGAAAATATGCTTCCGATCCATGTTTAATATGTCGTCCCATTTTTTTTAACACTTTTTGGACGATATCAAAGGCTTTATACCATTTTATACCATTTTATATCAATTTTCTCGCTGTAATCCAGTCTGGTAGCACTTCCGTATGGCAGCAGCATGTAAAGCACATAGAGCGAGCTACATCGGGCGAATAGATCACTAATTAGTCATAATAGTAGTAGTAGACATGGTATGCCAGATCCCGTTATCCACGATGTCCGTCCAATTCATCAGCACAATCCCAACCATGCTTGGCATTCACTCAACTAACTCAACAACCACAGTAACGCAAGGGGTAGTTGTAACTATTGTAACAGTACTAGTAGCCATAACAGCAGTACCACAAAGCGACAAGTCAGCCTCAGCATAGGAACACGTGTTAATCCCATCGGGAGGAGGTTCAGAAAAGCAATAACAGCAATTTGTATAAGTAGAACGTCCCGAAGTCCAAAGAGGACAAGCAGCAGAAAAACTATCCTCGTAACAGTAGTTACCAGACTGCCAGAAAAATAAATCGCAGTCGAGCGAAGAAGTGGCAGGGGTTATAGTCGCAGCACAAGCAGTAGTGATTGTGGTCAGGGTTGGTGTACAAATACAGCGTCTATTCCATGTCAGCTTTTGGATAGCGCTTCAATCCGAATACGGTCGAGAGAGACTCACGTTTGACCAAGAATAAGTCCAAGTAAATTAGGAGATCCATTACTACTATCGCAGGAACCAGACTGGCCTCTTGAAATTCGACACTTCCATGAACCAAATTGTTAGTATCCCTACAATCTTTGTAGATATCCATGAAAGTATCTTACCTCGGCCTCACAAGCGACCGGGTCACAACCTCCCTCAACCCCGACTCCAATGGCCCCAATGCTGCCGCCCCCGGTGTCGATGTTGATCCCACCCCCATTGCCATTCCCAATACTATTAACCCTCATGGGATATCATACCTCCACCTCTAGGCCCATCCTCCTTGTGCAGAGCATCTTCACCGGAGAGCGCAGTTACAAGAGTGCAGCATAAAAGGGTCAGAGATGCGAAATGCATCTTCGCAGAGGTCTTTGCTCATAGCGAGAACAATAAATTAGGTAGAGAAGAATATTAATTTAAACCTGTCGTAGTGCTCGTACGGCGTTAAAGTTGTGTCCAACTCTGTATTATGTAGAGTATGCATACGGTTATTAGTTCGCTCTTTATGTTTGGTTATTATGAATATACCTCTCAGACATACGGCCTGGAATGTGAAAATCTCTTCTCAACACGAACTACTATAACTATGAAGAAATCTCGAGGAACACGCCTAGATCTCGGCAAATCTTTCCGACAATCGGAATAGTGTTCTGCCAAGCCCCGCCTCTCTGACAGCTGACTAACAATTTGCAAAGCTTTGTGGAATGTAGGTACAAAAGCGCACTGCTTTGATGGGACATTCCCTGAGCAATGACGGGGCAGGCCAGGATCATGGCATGCACGGCTGACCAACCAGATCCCACAGAAGCCATTCTGTTTGCTGAACATTTTGCCTGAATCTAATCGCATGCAAAAGACAAAGAGTTAGTGAGAAGAGGCCCCTGCCGTCCGACATCTTACGTACCCGTATAATACGGTGAATTATATCATTTAGAAACCAGTATCTTTATGAATCAGCCACGATCTGCAGCTAAGGAAAATATAACCTAGCGTGTTTCAAGATGCGACTGGAGAAATAATTTCCGAGCGCGCGCTGGGGAATCTGATTTCGAACATGGCAGTACTCTTGCGGCACGGCTGTAATGGGCCCCAGACAAGGCGGCCAGCAATTTTCCGCAGCTGGCGGCATCTCGGCTAGGAGATTGAAAAATACCGGCAAATCTAAGATTAAAAGCCTGGTTAGAGATTATGTCGCAGATGCTTTTTTGTAGTGAGCTCGACTAGCTGAGCTCTTACTGGTTATCTTACTAAGTTAAAATAGTAATATTCTGTTATAGAAACGGCGGTAAAGATCCTCGATTGTGAGTATAAGTTGAGGAGAAGGTACCGGTTAATAGATATCAGAACTTAGGTTCGAGAGACAAGGGTTAGGGCATCGCAAAATAAGGCATAGGTAGATTATTAGTCTAGTATAGAGATAGCAGGGGATATTGAGTAGAGAGATTAAGGAGGCCGAGAGACTTTAGAAGAGCAGGTTGGTCGATACTATCGCAGACCTAGTTCAGATATCATATTAGACTGTTCAAAGACTATATCAATGTTCATAGTTGGATGTTTATCTAGCAGAATAGATACTAGCACTGATACAAAAGGCAGTCATTATAGAGACACGGTCCATAAGAGTATAAAAATATTGGAAATTTCAAAGATAGGCTTCAAATCGCAACAGAAAATCTGCCATATGTAGTCTGCCAAATAGAGTTATTGCATCTCTTCAATAAGATTCTCCTGGACCTGGAGTGTATACAAGGGCATGGTCGATCTACAGGCAAAACAGCACGCTGGTACTCCAGAACTTGAGGGTTTACAATACAAGCTATTCTGAGCAAGTAATAGAGGAGTGATATCGATAAGTACTTGTCTATAAAACGAGAGAGCTCTAGCTGCGATAGTGGAGTAGGTGATCGGGATTTGGTAGAAAGGCTCGTCGTTGGGATGTAAGATACTCCGGTTGACTAGAGCAGCGGGATTGGCGGATTTGAGGAGCGAAGAAGGACAACGCAGGTCTGAGAGAGGCTCGGGCTTCTACCCACTTCTGGCCTCTGGATGATGTGAGATCATCTCTCTAAGGTCTCTTAAGATCCGCTCTCTCGCCGGTTAGTACAGTGCGCCCGTTACAGTGGTCATGATCACGCTCTGCCCGTACAATACATAGATACAATGTTGAATGTTAATCTACAAACTAGCAAAAGTGGTAGTGGAAAACTCCCATACTGGAGTCGAACTTGTGACCAATAATTAGCCAGTGCACTCAATCATTTGATACAGTATTTCCGGAATTCGGTGTCACCCCCGGCACTCTCTCTTTGTTTCTGGAACCCTAATGCCAAAAAACGCTAACTACTTTCGGAAGAGGCTTGTTGAGCCTCATTGGTTTTGAAAGGGTTTGCAGATGTACCGCAAATTACCGGACTATCATAATAGCGGAAAACGTTTTATTACCTGTAAGGCGAGACTGCTGAGTGCCCCACGTCCACTTTCCAATTCTCGCCCGGGTTTCTTGGGTGTGGCACTTCCACTTGCGGCAACGAACCATGGCTCCCAACCTAGCCAAGTCTACTCTCGTATTGATTCATGATATGATTGCCAGTAATGAACTAACAACCTCGCAGATGGCGAAAGCTGCAGGCTGCAGCAAGCGCGCTATTATCAGAGTTCGGTCTAACCTGCGACTATTCGGTAGTGTCAAAGCCCCTCCTGTCAAACCTGGACGTCCACATAGCATCACTCCGATTATGCTGGACGCCCTGTGTGACCATCTACTCGACAAGCCGGATTTATACCTTTATGAGATACAACTATTCTTTCTTGATGAATTCGAAGTATCTGTACCAAAGTTATATTAGAACTTGTGTTAAATTTCCATAAATATTAGATATTTCAGACAGTAAGAAAGGCAAAGGCTTCCTTTAAAAACTTCGTCGCATCGCCACGTGCGACCGATACAACTCAGACATCCATTATATCAAGTTGCTTTCGCAGCCTTTGGAAGCTTCTGACTTGTCTTCTCAAAGCAGACATATCAATCAGATCATGTTCATCTCCATCCCACACTGAAAGTAGATATGACGGCCCCGTTACCAGCGAAATGTTAGGGATTTCCTTGTCTGAGAGTGCTGCACCCTCGCCAAACTGGGAAATATTGGATGGCTTTGACACTCGTGTAAATTCAGGGTCGGCCCCCCTCCATTCCTGCTGAGTAATAGTAGCCAGCTCTTTTGTGTTGGCATACAGCAGTTCAGGCTGTACTTTTCCAGTAGAAAAATAAGAGCCTGTTGACAAATTTTCCTGGAATTCTATCGCGCCCATATGTTCAATTACCAGGCCGGCTATTGCCCTGTGCTGTCCGACGCCACCTTTCCAGAATTCTGGATGATCATCGAGCCACCGGGTTGTAGCTTTGCCCGACTTCGTAAAGGCGGGCATGCGTAGGTGACCGGTAGTAAAGACAAAGACGTGGGTTCGCTCGGGCGGGACCATCACTACATCCCGTGCAAGTTGCAGCACACCAATATGCCCGTTCTCTTCAATCACGTTGGTACCATCCGTATGGGTGACAATCAGCAGGGCATTGTGTGACTTTTTTGGATCACTCCCTTCCACCACAGTATATATAGTTCGTGTTGAAGTATTCGGAACTAAGCTTGAGAGAAGCGTGAGCGTAGCCGATAATTTCGATTTCGCTGCTGCCAATATATCCTTGCTGTTTTCACCCGAAGTGAACACGGCAGGAATGTCGGCATATGGGAATTTAAAGGGGAGGTATTGGTTATGAGAATTTCCTGGTGTAATGGTTCCGTCCCAAGCAAAGATAACAGCTTTAACACCCGCATTCTTCGCTCCCGTAAGAGTCCTCCCAATCATATCTGTTGGAATGAGGGGATTCGTCATATTTCCTACCCATTCCTTAGCTGGGTCCCACGTTTCGAGCCCCGCGGAGTAAGGAATTGGGGGATTGCCGATAGAAACGATTGCAATATTTCCCTTAGCAAGCTCCCAGTTAGGATGATGGCCTGAAATATTGATGAGCTGGCCAGTGGTTCCGAACTCGCTTGTGTACCCTGAGTAAGGGAAGACAGATGAAATTTCCATTTGCTTGCCATCAACAACTAAAGATGGTGCTTCGGAAGTGGATGCTGGAGTCATGTATTCAAAGGTATAATTGTCCGATATGACTTCGAGGCCAAGGCTCGTCAAGTTCCCTTCGATCCGATCAATGAGATTTTTATGTGCAGGGCTTCCGGTAAGACGTGGGCCTTGTTTGATAAGGAAATCAATCTCTGCTGAATAGTCAAAGAAGTACTTGGTGGCCATGGTGGCATTAATCGCAGATAAACAGACGATAAAGGCTGGGCCGAAGATTGAGAAGGCTCCCATGATGCTAAGGAGGTCAATAACCACGGCATGTGAATAGTGGCAGAAGAGAGAATTAAACCAGAGGAAGGAGAATAGCCTTCACATTACGGATGAAATATGTATTAAGATCGGGAGACCATACAACAAGCCATCAATTATCCAATGGGATTGCCGAGGTAGTAGTTGAGCTATTGGTGCCTAGAACAAAAGACCTCGGCTGGGGTGGATTAATGCTAAACCCCGCAACTTGTCAAGTTTGCAACACTAAAATGAAAATCGCCAACTCTTTTAACTCTGCCCGATACCCCACCTGTCTAGGGCTGTACCTTACTTGGCTAAAAGAAACCCCACCCATGGAAACTGATATACATTTAGGTGGCCGTCGGAAAGGTGTAGGGGCAAACGAGGTCGGTAGATTTTATCATTATCGGAAGCAGCATAGGCCATCCCCTCCAAGCAGTAGAAACTACCGAGGAGCCTATTTATGGTGCCATTGTACCTTAGCTGGATCCAAGAGGCTGCTACCACGCACACGGTAAGAGGAGTAGGTGTCTGACAGGCTGACTACGGTGATCAGAAGGATCATTGGTCTTCTGTCAGTCGAATTTGGTACCGTGGCGGCCGTTATTGCATTCCATACGTGTATATAGAGAGATACCGTTTCAAACCCTAATCAAATGATATCTTAATCTCAAAATAGATTTCGCATAAATTACCGTTATGTATGTACATTGTAATGATACCTGAATATTGTACCCATCTGTACACTACAAGGTCGAGAACCAGGACTAGAAGGCTCTATGCAGACCAGAGGTGTTAACTTCCCTCCTCCATCCCTTGTTGCTTCATTTCAGAGGGTCTAGCGTTGCCCTGGGGGTCCATCTCGGTTTAAGTTACAGTACCTAGTCTGCACAAAGCTGGATAAATTTTAGCACAAAATGCATCTGCTAATTGATGTTTGGCGGATACAACCTATCCCTGCGGATGATCCGGTCCCACCCCGATCAGCATCGGATGGTCCTAGAAATTTCGGGCGAGGTCCTCAGAGTAGTGGGGGGATGACATGGATGGATTGGCTTTGATTCTCTGTTCTGGCCCAGCACTTTCAAATCCTGGACTACCCGATCGAATTTTGAGCGGATGTGGAAATACATGGTTTTCTTCTCAAAACCTAGATCATAAAATAACACATAGATTCTACCGTACATGGAAGATGACCCGTCCTTAACTCCAGTCGGAAGATGACCCGTCTTTAACTCCGGTCAATGTCACTCTCGGCTTTCGATGGTTCTTGAAGAAGCTGAGGTGAATTGTATAAATTGGGCACTGACACAGTGTGGGAAGAATAGATTGTTTGATTCAGTAATTTGACTTATCGCACTTCAACGTTATTTTTTTTTGATTTCAGTGTCGAATTTCTCTAAGGCAACATGACTACCGAACGCACTGTTTACTTTTCCAGCCGTGGACTCCAAGTGGTTGGAATCCTGCGAGTCCCCAAATCGCCCGCCCCCGATCGCAAAGGAGCAGCCATCGTGGTCAGCCACCCCGGAGGGGGCGTCAAAGAGCAGACCGCCGGTCTCTATGCTAGACTACTTGCCAAAAAGGGCTTCATCACGCTTGCTTTTGATGCCGCCTACCAGGGGGAAAGCTCCGGAGAACCTCGTGGACTTGAGGATCCTAGTCAGCGAGTAGAGGATATTAAATCGGCAGTGACCTATCTCTCCCTCCTCTCCGAGGTTGATCCCGAACGCATTGCCGCATTGGGCCTTTGTGCCTCTGGGGGTTATGTCAACTTCGCGGCGCAGACCGACCTCCGCATTAAGGCTGTAGCCGGTGTCAGCTCTGTCGACTTCGGATCTATGATCCGTGAAGGTGTTAAGAATACCGCCGCTGAGGCCCCAGCTTCTGCCCTGGCAGATACATTGGCCGGAGCTGCGAAGGCACGCCTAGCTGAGGCCAAGGGAGAGGAGTATGGCCAGCTTCCCTTTGCCCCCGATGACCCAAAGACTGTCCCCGAGGCATTCCCCACGCTGTATAAGGAGGCTGCAGACTACTACCGCACGCCCCGAGGTAGCCATTGCCGCTCGACCAACCGTTTCCCTCTGCGCAGTACTGATTTGCTCGCCAACTTCGATGCTTTCGCATTCAACCGCTTCATATCTCCTCGTCCATTGCTTATGATCTCTGGTACCGATGCGGATACCAAGTATTTCAGTGAAATCGCCATCGAAAATGCTCAGGAGCCTAAGGAGCTGTTTCTGGTTCCGGGGAAGTCACACATTGATCTCTACGATGATCCCAGCGCGGTGTTGCCCAAGCTCGTGGAGTTCTACGCCAACTCCGTCTCTGCTTAGGCTTGGTTTCGATGAGATATACTAGTGCTTATACCATATACCGTGGTTAAGCACATACAGTGTACATAGATATGGAATTAAGCTAGAACAATAGTGAATCATCTCGGGGCTGCTTCTCGCGTAATCAGCGTGAGTGCATTTCATACGTAAATGTTTACGAGGTTTAACCCATGCCGCCACAATAGGAAGTCCAAATTCATATTTAAGGACCATAACCATGGTTGATGATGCAATCAGAAGTTAAGTTCTGGAACGCGCGTCAGTATCGTCAGCTAAATAGATATTATCTGCATTATGCGGAAAGGGAGCATGCAGGATATTCATCCAATTCTGATTCCTCTACATCGTCTTTCCCAGCCAAATTAGACCCCAATACCGGATCAAATAGGATAGTGATACATTGGATAGAAAAGGAACTTGGAGTGGTCAGCAATAGTCTGAAGCCTTCGCTGTTCGATTGGAACGCCCGAACACATGACTCATCTTTAAAGGGTATAAAAAATAGCTTGATCATCTCAATTTCCCCGTACCACGTGCCTAAGGTTCTCGGCTTTACACCATCATTCAGAGTGCCACGCAGGAAGGTCTATATGGATGCAAGGGTAGATAGGTTCCACGACACTACACTATAAATCCTTCGGTAGTTACAGAGTGCCATATCAGCGATCTGGGAGCCCTTAGGTCATCACCACTTTTAACTATTCGCTTTATACGCTTAACCTGGCCAGAATGCACTATTGTAGTTAACTTGGAAGCTTTTCGTGAGCGATTATCGCGTGCGTAGCGCTGCTCTCTCAGGTAATCCGAATTCTCTATACTCTGCTTCAGTTCTACTGCAAGATAGGAGAAATCCGTTGCAGCCTTCGTAAGCTTTCGGATTAGGCGACGGGAGGGTTGTTGTATGCAATTGAACTTCTCCTCTAGCCGCTCTTCTAGCATTTTTACACGCTTGATAGTCGTTTACTAATATTTGACGAATCCTGGCTAGCTATAGATGACGGAGGGCTTGGTGTTTTATAGCTAAAATTACGCTCTGGATGCCCTGGATTTTCTAGAGAGTCGGTAATAATAGTATGATTAATATTATAGAGGTTAGTCAATCGAAATCTAAGCTTAACTATAGAAGGTTTGAAGGTCTTGTCAACATGTGTGTGAATAAGCCTTGAAATACAATAAGGCGCACGCGGCACGTACATATTTAACTCTATTTACCAAATGCATCACCCTGCATGCCAACAATATTCAACAATCGCATCAGAGAGAACGAGATTCCTAATATTCCTGTATACGTATTAATACTATGACTTACCCTAATTAAAATTCGATTGTTGTCTCGTGGATGTCTTTGGCGATCAGAGGAAACTAGATTTCTCGACGTGAGTGCAAACAAGTTAAACACTGGAGCTGCAATATGCCTCGAAAATCTGGCGAGCTGCCACTTTCCTCTTGCAATGTCATGGCCAAGTGACAGTTAGGGGGCTGACTTTGCATCCGATATCGCAACTAACTAGTGGCTCGCATTGCTTACCTCCAGACTACCACATGTTTCATACTACCTATGAACCGGCTTATTTTAATACTCAGCCTGTCAGCGTCAGCTCTCTCTACTTTCTTGCCGACATCAACTACCTGATCTATAGGAACGGAGCTTCTCATATGCCCCCATCCCTGGTTACCCAGACCGCGAAAGGACTTCGGGGAGACTGTCTTTTGGATATGTTTGGGATGCTCAGGAAGAACGATTCGATGCTGACCCGTTCGCGATCCGGATCTATATCCCTGAGAAAATGGCCGATGCAGCTAAGGGGGGTAATTTCGATCGTTCATTCTTTGATATTTCGGAGAGGCAGCATAGGCCAATTTGCCAGGAACTGGAGAGCAAAGCGAGAGCTCGCCCTAGGGTCAGAGAAGCTGTCCCATTTCCTCCCCAGTCAAATCAGAATTTCCTTGGACCGGGATGCGTCGGCCGGAGAAAAGGCTCAAGACGGAGGGGGAGTCCTTCATTCGGAACGACGAATCCACCGAACGGCCTGGGGAAATGCCACAGCTCCTTGCTTCGGCTCGGGTTAGGTTGCTCTCTGAGGAAAGCGACCACGCGCGTGTCTTTTCACTGGACGGCTGCGATATAAAGTCGCTGTTCAGCAAGGCAAGGGAATTTTTCGGCGTCAAGGACCCCGGGAAAGAAATCTCGTTGGTTTGCAGGGCCCCCGGATTGGGCTACCGCAGGTTTATAGGAGAAGGCTGTGATGATGAGTTCAGTTTGCTGTGTCATGACGTGCGAAAGCTCTCTATTGCGGAGAGAGGATCCATCGAGATAACCATCAAGCCTGCGGCGCCGGAGCGCATCCAAAAAAGCGGTTAGTTTGTTCAGGTAGCTCTCAGTGTGTCATTATGTTTTAGCTAGCTTTGCTATTCTAATTTATAGTCCAATTCGGACGTTGCTACACTTCTTCCTGTCTTTGGATACGTAGTACCACTAGTGCTCTATGCTTCTGCTGTTCTCCATCAATTGTCTCAGATCCCACCACTAGTACTATCTATACCCAGCCTACTAATTGAAGTGCATCAATTAGATATGTCACACACTCCAGCAATCCCCAGATAAATGCTAGACTCCAACTCCTTTAATACCGCCAAAATATAGAAACGTTCCCAAATAGGAAATCCAGGGCAGCATGATCACATGACTTTCCCCGGACACGTGGGATTGCGCGTCTTGCAGCTTTGGCGCGGAGACCTCAAACCCAGCTCCCCAAAGCCCATTAAGACGCTCACTTTGCTTCAAAGCCATGCGTCGGTGCTACTGCTAGTCGCCTCAGCTCGATGACTCCGCCACCCTCATCGCTCTCTCCAATCCCTCCACCGATCCCCGTCGACACACATCCAAACCGCAGCCCCAACTCCCGAACTCCTGAGGAGCGCGTTCCGGATCCGGACCGCCTGGCCCCCGAGGACGCATACTTTGCGCCCTCGCTGTCGCGTGCTCGCTCCGCTCCGTCGAACTACGATGATACACTTCGCTCGCTGAATGGTGATGCCAGTCTGCATCCGCCGCGGGGGGTGCTTGGCGCGGACCCTAACCGGAAGGATGTACGGAAATTGGGGGCTGGTGCTGGACGGAGGAGGCGGAAAGGTGCTTGGAAGAAGTTACTTTGGGTGAAGCAATCCTGTATGTGACATCGTCGCTAGAGAGGAGAGGAGCTTTCTTGCTTCAGAATTGTGTGGGGTAGTGGACTGTGTTACTAACTGGTGGTAGACCCGGATAACTACACCGATACCGAGACATTTCTAGACCATCTCCAGCGGAATCCCCGAGTTCGGCCGTATGATTTTTGGCCGCTTGTGTCGGACTCGACGGTCATCGTGCAGCATGTCTGCTCCGTGGTAATATTCGTGTGCTGTTTCGTTGATATTGTTCAAGACCGGGTGAGCCCCGTTTCGGTTGTCTGCTGGGGAAGTGTCGGTACGGCGGTGGGTTGGATTCTTTGGGACAATTGGATCTGGAAAGAACAGACTGAGCTTTCGAATGCCAATGGCACCATCGGGGGAGATGATGGTTCGAGTTCGAGCTCGGTGACCAGTGCTGTCAACCCATCCGCCAACGACACTCAGGGCAACGGCGTCAAAGGCAGTCCGATCCATGGCCTCGGCTTGACAATGGCTGCAAACTCGTCAAAAGAACACCTGCCACATCAAAGTCCCGACCACAATAGTGGCATAGGCGGAGTGATCGACCCTACAGCACGAGCTGGTCTCAACTTCGCTCCGTCAAGTGCTGTCGCTGGCGACACGGATGTCCAAGATATCGACCGACCCTCTCTATTTTCCTCTCGCAACCGCCAACGACTCTCAACCGTTAAATCCGCCTTCTTGATCTACTTCTCCCTGCTGGGACTGAGTCCTATCCTCAAATCTCTTACCAAATCCACCGCCAGCGACTCGATATGGGCTATGAGCTGCTGGCTTATAATCATGAATATATTCTCCTTCGACTACGGAAGTGGCGAGGGCGCCGGCGCCACTAAGTTCCCCGCTTCATTATCCACAAATGCAGCCGTCATGGCATCGACCGTGTTGGCATCCCGCCTCCCATCCACCACCCACGTGTTCAGCCTCATGCTGTTCTCCATGGAAGTCTTTGGCCTATTCCCTATATTCCGACGACAACTCCGCCAGAAGTCTTGGACCGGTCATGTGTGCCTTACGCTTGCCCTCGTGATCATTGCAGGCGGAGCCGTCGGCACGACTATGAGTGGTGGCTGGGCATCAGCTATAATCGGATCCTTCCTTGGAGGTATCCTCACTGCACTTGCCATGGGCGGCTGCAGCTGGTGGCTTATCAGCTTGCAGAAGTATAAGAATGTTGTCATTGGTCCCTGGGATCCAGCTCGTCCCATTATCCGACGACACTGGAATTGATCCATGCTTCCTAGTAGCACTGTTGGTTTTTTCTTCGCCGTTGTGACATAAATCTGGCGTTTTTGGTCTTATACCCCTAGATTATTGTATCTTTTCAGATGAATATATTTCAATCTGCATTCGAATTGCGTGGCCTTTGGGCTTCTTTGTCCATCATGTAGCTGTATTGGTATAGATTATACAGGCTAGGGAAATCCATCTCCGGCACGGGTTGGACTGAAGGCAATCATGGCTGAAGACCAAATTTACCTGTCTGCCTCTGCAGTGTCTTGCTTACTGCAAACTTCCTTGATTGTCGGAGTGTTCGGGCGCGGAAAATATCTCATGACGTCGGGGAATGTGAGCGGGAGGAGGACGAATGCACTGCGGATCTGGCATGCAGCCCAAGACTGACCTGAACTTCGGATGAGCCTCGCCAGGGATCGCCAGAGAACAGCCTTAAATTCAATTTCTAGGGTATTAGACAAACACAACCAGGCCTTAAGAGTTGTTGTATCTATTTCTGCAGAAAAAAAAAGAAAGATAAATCCGTGATCACCGCCAACTTCTAATACCTCTCAAGGGCAAAACGTCCATCACCGGTCCCGAAGTCTGGCCGACATTCCAACAACCCCCTCCCAAAGAGCCTTCTAGCCTCCCCTTCCCCATGATCTTCTCAAATAGCCTCACACAGATCCACTCTTCAGCAAGGATGCCCAAATGCCCCGGAACTTGCTTCCATGTAAGCAATCCTATAGGTCCAGCCAAATGGGTCGGTGGATGCACTTTGCTATAATCCGTACTCTCAGACCCGACTGGCATTCTGGGGAGGGAATTGTTTGGTCGGCATCTCTACCCAGGTGTGCTCGATGATTCTTATAGTCGCGTGTCCCAGCTAGGCGCGAGTGAGTTGCCTGCCTCTCTTCTATCCCTCCTTCTGGCCCGGCGCTTAATTGTCTCTTCCCGCGCGACTTGGTTTGATCCCTTCGTCAGCCTCGCTTCAGGTCTCAATTCGATTTTTATTTCGAATATCGCGTGATCTTCTACCGTCATGCTCAAGAACATCGCCCTCGGCCTGTTGGCCGCTCAGAGCGTCGCTGCGACGCGGTTCGCCATGTACATTGATGAGTAAGTGTACCATCCAAACCGATTTCCAAAAGAGGAAAACTAACATCATCCAGATGGCACAAGACCGACCTCCCGGGCGCGGATCAGACTAAAGACATCGACTATGCTGTGATGGCCTTCGCGAAGACAACTCTCTTCAACTCGGACTCGGCCCCGTCTTTCACGCCATTCCAGCCTGTCGACGACATGCGCAAGCGCTTCAGCCCAGACACAAAGCTCATGATTGCCATCGGTGGATGGGGAGATAGTGCAGGGTTCTCCACCGGCTCGAAGGACGACGCCAGCCGCAAGCGATATGCCAAGAATGTCGCATCCATGCTCGACGCCAATGGATTCGATGGTGTTGGTTAGTTGTTAATTTCCAATAGTGGTACTATTGATAGTATATCCATTCTAACCACCAGTGATGCAGACATTGACTGGGAATATCCCGGCGGCAATGGCGACGACTACAAGCAAACCCCAAACAAGGACAAAGTCGACGAAATCGAGAACTACCCCAAGTTCCTCGCCGCTCTCCGCGAGGCTATCGGCAACAAGACCCTCTCCATCGCTGTCCCGGGCCGCCTGCAAGACATGATCGCCTTCACCAAGGAGCAAGGTCCCAAGATCTTCGAGACAGTCGACATGGTCAACGTGATGAGCTACGATTTGATGAACCGCCGTGATAACCACACCTTCCACGCCAGTGATGTCGCCGGATCCCTAGAGACTGTCAATGCATACCTCGACATCGGCGCTAAGCCCGAGCAACTCAATCTTGGATTCGCCTATTACGCCAAGTGGTTCGAGACGGACCCCAACTCGGACTGCGAGGAGAACCCTCTCGGCTGTGCGACCGCTAAGCTAGAGAACTCTGACGGTAGCGACACCGGCAAGTCCGGCGCCGTGACCTTTGAGAAGAACCCCGAGTATATTCCCACTGCCGTCACTGAGTCTTGGAAGCGTGCTCAGAAGGGAGGCAAGACTGATGAGGAGAAGGGTGGTCAGTACTTCTGGGATAAGGAGACTAACTATTTCTGGACTTGGGATACTCCTGAGCTTATTACTCGCAAGTTCAGTGATATTGTTGATGCTAAGAAGCTTGGTGGTGTCATGGCTTGGAGTCTGGGCGAGGATACTCTTCAGTTCGCTCATGTGGAGGCAATGCAGAAGGGTGTTCGTAACTCTAACCAGAAGAAGGCGGATTCCAAGATGGTTGCTGCGAATAAGCCTGCTGCCAACAAGCCTGCTGCCCACAAGCCTGCTGCCAACCACCATGCTGCCAAGAACCATGCTGCCAAGAACCATGCTTAGGCCGAAGACGGAAATGAGGGCTTCATGTGAAATTTAGATCTCTAGCTTCTTTGACCTGTTATCGAAGATGGATACTATTGTCTTGCTCTCAATGATTATAACTTAATACTTACTGGAGGCCATTTAATTTCAAAAATTGCAAATTCAAAACTGGAAGCTACTAGCATAGCTATCCATCGATTATATCTAGCTTCTCCTCGTGACTATAGAAGCTCTCAACTGGTCACGTGCAAGCTCTTGGCCTTGCACCGTTCCAAACTTAAGGTGGCCGGTCAGTTGGAGAAAAAGCTCCGGACGGAGCTTTTCGAACATTCGTGCCAGAAATGACGTTGACTTTAATGTGAAGTTTCTTCGGTTTGGGGGTAAAATGACATTGCAGTACCGCAAGGCTGTCAGCAGACATGTTCTGATATATCATCTCAGTGGGGCAGTTTAATGCAGTACAGTGGGGACACAAAGTAGTAGATCACAAATCTCGACGAATTAATAGTAACATCTGGGTATCAACAATAATAAAGGAAAGGGTTAGGTTCGTCGTAAAAGCCACGAAGAAAAAAAAAGGAAATGTAAGTTATCTTGATCGCATCTGCCGTGGTGACCACCATTGCTTCTCCTCGAGAACAATCTCCCTTTGTCTATTACTCCACGCCCGAAGCTGTCTCTCCGGACCGACGAGTCGAACACGATCACGACCACGCTCCGGGTACTTCTCGTGAGTGCAGCGTTTGAGGATCCGCTCGAATAACTCGAGAACAAGATAGGCGAGAGGAAAAAGAACGAAGATGGCCACAGCGACGCATTCTGGACCATGAGTGTCAAGAAGGTCGAGTAGTTCTGACAGATTGAGGTAGGAGGCAATGGGCTTCGAAGAGTTGAAGGAGCCATTCTTGCGCAATTTGGATTTTGCGAGCGCATTCTTCGGGTGATTTTCAGATGGCATTAAAGTGTCCATTCCGCCCAGAAACGTCCCATACAGACGGCCAAGTGAGGAGTCTGGCTCTGAGTGGAGGTTTGCTGACGGATTTGATGCGACGGACTGATATTTTGGGCCATGCAGTTCGACAAATTTGCTGACTTTGTCCAGGAATACGCCATATTGCCGAGAGGGCGAAGACGAGGAGGCGTGACGTTGCTGCTCGTTCTCGCCTGTATTCGATTGACTCGAGCTGCTCAGCAAGACCCCGTATTTTCTTCCAAGGAAAGATGCTTCGTCTTCTTGGTTCTGGGATTCTGATTCTGATTTCGCCGGCCACTTTGCATCCGGACTGGGCCCTTTGGCGGATGACGGCCTTCCCAAACGGAGACGCTCAACGTACTCGCGGAAAGTCGGCTTGGGAGAAAACTCTTGCTCTTCGGCTGTCACGACGGGCTTTGGCTTAATAGTTCCACTGGGAGAATTTGAACTCAGGCGAATCGTAGGTGTATCACCGGTAAGGACAAATTGAATTGGCAGTGCGAGACATAGTGTCGCACAGAGACACAACAAGAGGAGATTCATTTTGGCAGGGGCAGCCCCCTGGCAGATGAGAAGAGGAGAGTTGCATAAAGGAAAAGAAGAGAAGAAAGGAAAAGAGAAGAGAAGGGGAGTCGAGGAGGGGATTAAGGGCGTCGCCGTGATCAGAAAGAAGCAGCAAGCAGCAACAGCAACCCGCAACAGCGAGCAATGGCATGTGGCAGATGCGTTGCTGTGATTGGCCCGCCGGTGGGGGGCCACGATCTGTTTTGGGAATCCGACGGACTAGGTAGTCGCCCAAAAGGGAAATATGGAGGGTTATCAACTTATAGCATAATTATAAACTATAATTATGGTTATGGCCATCGCGAGCTTATACTTCTGAAGATAATTCCATGGGAGAACTCGTAGTTATAGGTCAGGGTTGCAACCGGACCCTGAGACCCTGACACTGCGGGCCACGGACCGGAACGGAGCTACTACGGATGTACTTAACTCTAGAGAACGCCACTTATTCCCCTCACCTGCCAGGGTTCCCTGTCCGAGGAAAGATCAGCCGACCTGCTACAGTGTTATTAGAGAACTACAAAATACTCATAAATTGTTTTTAGTATTTATTGCGCAATAAAATACTTTACGATGATTTACTAGTAGTCCACGTCGGGCACTTGTACTACTAAGCATAGCTATTTGCTACTAAAATATATTATAGCCCTGACAGACATCTGGGGATATCGATTGTTCATGAAGACTAATGCGTTCAAAAAACTGGAAGTTGTGAATGAGTTCTTAGCCTTAGTTATCCGAGCCTCTGCACAGCTTTAACCCTTCAAACCTCAAACTGTCCTATGGCGACCTTCGCCTATGAGAGCCGTATTTCTTGTGAGCGAGAGACTAAGCTCTGCCAAGATACCCCGAGCTCAGTCATTCTCCACCAACCAGAAAGAAGGCCAGAATTTCCCCCGGAAAGGCCACATTGGCAGCTTGGCAACAATCATCAAGCAGAAGATGAGTGAATCTTTCTAGTACTTCTAAGGTTTCTTCCCCAGCTTCCAGGTTGGGGAAAACACATAGTTGAAATGGCTTTTCTGAGTTGAACAGTAAATACTAGTACTGTTAGTAGTACTAGGCAGTACAACTAGTCTTGATCACCTGGCCACTCGGGCGCCAATTAACATCCGAGTTCCGTCGATAAATATTAGACTACTAGTACTTTTACTACTAAGCTCCAGGCTTAGGATATACTAGTAGTACATACTAATATTCTACCAATGGAAGACTCGAGACAAATTTGAATTATTACTGAATTAATAGCGTAGAGATATGTTGAACATAGGTAGGTATACTGTACAATCTATGAAACTTTTCCAATTACATTAAAGTCCTTTCCAGGGTTCTAAGCGCGGCAAAGGCGACCGTTTTGATCGGGCAGCCCATCCAGGCTCTTCACAACCCAGTCCTCGCTACCCACACCGGTGGGAGCATAGAAGAGACCGGTAGGGTCATAGCGCTGCTTCAACTTATAAAGACGGGCATAGTTGGAGCCGTAGAATGCCTGTTGGAAGTTGGGCTCGAGGATATCAGACTCAGACATGTACGCACCAGCATCGGGGCTGACAGCGCGCCACTTGCCGAGAACGTTGCTCGTGAAGTCCTCCATCTTGGACTTGATCTCGGTGTTGGTAGCGTTAGCGTCCCAGCTGGTAGAAGTGATGGCATGCAGGAGGGTCTCGCGGAATGCTGGGTTAGCGGCGTTGGAGGGGTATCCATTGACCAGCTCGGCCTTCATGTTGAAGGCGAGAAGGGAGTATCCGGCGCTGATGGTCTCCTTGAGAGCATCAAAGGTGGCGTTGAAGGAGGATGGGGTTTCCCAGTTGGAGCGGGGGAAAAGACGAGAGCCGGTCATCATGACTGAGGAGGCGACGGTCTCGAGGGGGAAACCGGCCATCCAGGCGTCGTAGAAGTTGTCGTAGTAGGTAGAGTTGGGGGTGATTGAGATACCGAGATCCTCGAGATCATTGTACCACGGCTTCACCAGAGTGTTGTATTGAGCGAGGGTGTGATTAACGGCAAAGAAAGGGTTCATGAGGAAAGTGAAAGAGTCGGCGCCAGTTGCCAGAATCCAGAAGTAGGCGTAAGTTCCAGCGTCAGCGTTCTGGGGGAAGCGTTCGATGTACGAGCGCACACCGGCCCAGAAAGCATCCACGGAGACATCGGTGCCGGTAGAGAAGCTGAAGGTTGAGACGGTCACGCCAACCTTAGGCTGGACGCGGCTAGTAACAGAGGTAACAACACCGTAAGTACCACCGCCACCACCACGGATGGCCCAGAAAAGATCGGGGTTGTTCTCCTCAGTCACGGTGACAAAGCGACCGTTGGCCAGAACAACCTCAAGAGCAAGGACTTGGTCAGCAGCAAGACCATAGATAGAGGACATGGGACTGTGGCCACCTCCAAGGACATAACCTCCGGCAACACCGACGGTCTGAAAATATTAGCAAGGAACAGTCGAATACACAGTAGAATGAGGAGTCTCACCTTGCCCTCTCCACCAATAGCAGTGAAACCAAGCTCATGGGCCTTCTCGTAAATCTCGTGAGCCTGAACACCGGCACCCATCTTGACAGCGGGACCCTTGTAGCTCGAGCTCTTGTAGTTCGGGATATAATCGATATCCTTAAGGTTGTGGGTCCAAATACCGAGCGCACCAGCTCCAGTCGACTTTCCATTGAAATCGTGACCAGTGTTCTTGACAACGAGTCTCAGGCCAGCATTGCGAGCAAAGTTGACAGCGAGTTGAATTTGTCCAACACTGCTGACATTAACAGCGTAGCTGCTGTATCCACCAACAGTACAAGAGGCAGAGGAATCAGTAGTAGGCAGACATGAGCGACCTTCGAACAAAGGCCACATCACGGACGCAGGATCGGCGGCGCTGAATAGAGTCAGTGATTGTCTTTGAATAATTTCTCAGAAAAAGAACTCACTGGATATTGGAATCTGTCCACTCAGAAGTGAGAGTCTCGCACTCATTGGCATCATACTCGGGCCATGATTTGTAGCATGAAGCAGCCAAGGGCACAGTCTTGATCAGTGCACCGCCCAGAAGCTCATCAAACAACCACCAGACCCACTCTGAGGGCCACAGCCAGTCTCCGGGGAAGACCTTGCAACCATTGCCAAACGTGCGAGTATGCAGAGAACTATCGTTCTTCGCAAATTCAAAATAAACCGACTGGTTCTTGCTGAGATGCGACAAAGACTCGTCGGTCAATTGAAGTGTCTCGCTCTCGAAAAGGGGGGCATTGGAACTAGACTCGACGGCAACTCTTGAAACAGCCGAGAGAGCAGTTCCAGGGGCGGCGAGAGAGAGGGCAAGCAAAGCGGCCGCCGCAAACGAAGGGGGCGCCATTGTTTAAAAAGTGGAAACAAAAACAAACTGAATAAGTTCAATAAGAAAGAAAGTATTCACCTCCAGATCGATCGGCGAGAGGGCTACCGGAAGAGTGAAATAGAAAAGAAAGAAGGCGATCTCTACGATTTAAAGCGATGCGGAGATGGGCAGACAAGCTCCCTGGCCACGAGTTTGACCAGACCACCACAATCTTCCTACTCCAACCAACTGCACTAAAAAGAGCTGGTGGCCGGCGATTTCGACTGCGCCCCACTCGAATGCACAATGTATAAGTGTATTCAGGGCAATGTACTTCGGAAAGATTCCTGAAAGCCCTCATTCTGCTCCACTTTGCGCTAGGGCGACGAGTCTTGACAGACTGGGACGTCGGCCGATTCAATCTCCGAGACATGCATCGCTTCGGCAGTGGTCAACAAGCGAACGATTTATACACTATACGTACGCTATGCAGATTGAAGTTAGCCGCACGCTACACTCTACCCGCGACGACCGTCCTCTCTAGAGGATGGCTAGCTCTGGACCGATCAGGCCCGGGTATATTACCAGAGTGGAATTGGGGTGTGCTTTTTGGCCCTGTTCATCTCCCGATCCGCCCCCACTCAAAGGGAATACTTCCGCTAATAAATCCTTCGGCCAAGGCCGGATTGACAGAATTCTGCTATGGCCGATAAATAGTTCAAGCGCCACGAAGGAACAATAGTATTCATCCTGCAAAAATGCACACGTGGCCCATCCTTGTTCCCCCGCTACAAACTAGGTGCTTAATCTCAGAATGGACAATATCCCGGCAAATATCCTGCAGTGGCATAAGCCACACGCGGAATAAACAAAGCCTTGCCATCGGCGGTTTTTTTCCCCTTCAGACCCACCTGTGATTTACCGATCCACCCACCCAGATTACCGTGGAGGATCTGAGGCGCTCGGACTATGACTGTAAGGAAAAGGTAGCCGAGGTAAATGAAGGAAATGGGTCAATATCATACGATGGAAAATAGGAAAGAAAATGGGGGAGGCGTGACCTAAATTCATTTCCCTGCAGTGCCTGGCTGGATGTGGCGGACGGTACCAGCAAACGTTAAAACGGGACGTTTCCACCATAATATCTGGTCCCTGAACGTGGCATGTAAGACTGTCTGATATTGGCGAAACCTTCTCTCAAAGTAAATCCTTCGAGAAGTATAATCCCCAATTCCCCCCTTCTTATCGGATCGGCCATTGGATAATAAAAAAAGTCTTTCTTTGCCCACGGTTCATGGGACACATATGGCCTAACTTGACTGGGGATATGCCCCACCTCGGTTAGGCCGGATTGAACACCGAGATAATGTCTCATAACATGTCCTGCAGTTCTATGAGTTTCACTCATTGGCCCCTAGAATCTGCGAAGAATTCTATTTTGCCAAGCCGGCAGATAATTTTGCGAATACGAGTATTTGCCATTCCTTTGGCTTCTGCAGTAATCGTGTTAATTTGACCTCTCAATTTTGGGCCCATCGTTAGATGATCTACAGTTATATCATAGGAGGTTTCAGTTTGTTCTCAAAATGTATATGATATGCTGGAATAGCCTTTTTCTTAAACATCGTCCTCTGCAGCTCTGGAAACCCTGATGCGCCCTGCTTACTCTTCAAGTGGGGTGTTCTGGTCTCAACGCCAATGATGGTTAGCACCGGAGTATCTCGTAACAAATGACTTGCCCAATTGGGAATTCCGAAATCGGGCGTGGCTCCGTCGAGTTGGTTCCTGGGCCTGGATCTCGGACACTTAGCGAAGTGGAGGAAGAAATATGCAGGTGTGACTGGGCATTGCGAAGTTGGTGTTACACTTTGCACACCTTAATTGATTGTTTTGTGGCGGTCCGCTGTGTGCTGAGCTTTATAATATGGACTGGAAGACCTGTATCTGAGAGGGGTTCGTATTTTGTGATTTTGGTTCTTCTTTCCACCTTCTAGTCTCTCTTCCAGGCACCATTATGCAGGATGATTGACGACCATCACCAAAAGCTAGCTCTAGGCATTGTCGTGGCTTTTCCTATTCTGGGCGGCCTAGCTGTGATCCTTAGATTATGGAGTCGAGGATTGTCGCGATCTGCACTGACAAGTGGCATGTTACCCCCCGAGCCGTCCCCAGTGATCGGCACTTGGCTATTATGGGATCTATTCTGCCTTCGGTATGCTAACAAGTCTACTAGATGACTATCTGATTCTTGTGGGCTATGTATGTGGATGAATTGGCATTTAGTCTAGTACTCACTAACATTGCTGGATAGATACTCGCCGTCTCACAGTCAGTCACGTCATGGTACTGTATGTATTCATATCCCATGCATCCGCAGGCTTATGGCTTCGTTGACTGACAATTTACAGATATCAAGACCAATTATGTCGGCATCCATATGGTGGATATTCCTCCGGACTACGATGTCAAACTAGGACTAATTGTAAGACCATACTGCGACGATGGACGGCACACATGGACTGACAGCTTCTAGTGGAACTTTGTAAACCAACTTCTCTACAACCCGACCTTGACCATCATCAAACTGTCCATATTGGTATTCCTCCGTCGTCTCGAATCACGGTCGCGAGTCGTGAACACTTTAATATGGGCCTCAATGGGAATGGTTATCGGCTTATTTGTGGCCGTCCTATTCGTCGACATCTTCCAATGCACCCCTATTGCATACGTTTACGACATGTCGATTGTGGGAGGAACCTGCATCGACCAAGGAGGATTCTATGTGTCTACCGCAGCACTGAATCTCTTCACTGATATCATGGTGCTGTCTATTCCCATCATCATCACTTGGAATCTTCAAATGCCTCTACGACGAAAGCTTGCGGTCTGCGTGATCCTGTGTCTTGGTGGAGTGTGGGTTCTCCCAAGCCCAAAGTAATAAACTGTAGGGTATAGGCTAACACAATGCAGTGCAACCGCCATCGGCGTCTGGCGTATCATAATCCTCGCAGAGGGCTTCCTTAGCCACAAGGTCGTATCGGATCCTACCTATTCCATTGGCTTTTGCAGCTCAGCCATCGAAGTCAACGTGGCTGTTGTGACCGCCTGTGGTCCATCGATGAAAGCTATCGCCAGCAAGTATCTTCCTCGTCTGCTGGGAACATCGCGCGGTGGCGGTACCTCTGGCTATGGACCCGGGACCAGCGGATCTCGCGGTGTCTTCCCTGGCTCCAAGTTCTCCAGACACAAGTCGCAGCTGCACTCCAATGCCGACGACGGATACGAGATGGCGGACCCTCGGCACCGTGTGGACATCGGCCCGGGCGAAAGCGGGAACCACTTTGATATGCGGAAGTATAAGCGCAGCGGCGATAGTCCCAGTATCTCAAGTGGAAGTGAGGATGGAATAGCCGGAATTGTGAAGACAACTGATGTTTCGGTGCGATATACCGTTGACGAGGTGGGCCCACATCATAATGGCCGGTCGCATGATGGCAAACACACCAGTATGGATAGCTTGGTTTAGACCAGACCTCGGGATGGATTTAATGTATAGTACAAAATAAAAGGCATACAGCCGATATGACAGTGGGGTACCCTCACGGATGAGAGCAACGTGAACCTTGGAAGTAAAAAGAGGCAGAAGCAGACTGACAGCAGAAGATGGGAGGGACAACCCCACCTCTTTCCCCCGAAAGACCCCGCCGAGTCCGCCGAGTATAAACTTAACTTCCCTTCATCATTCCCCTCCAACCTTCCATCTTCCTACATCACACGCACGCGCATACATACACAATGGCAACACAATATCAGCTACCTTTCAAGGTACGTGGATTCATGCCCTGCTCACCGGCCCTTTTTATGTGTTTTCAATTGTACATTCGGGGCCTGTGGAGCTCTCGGCCAGAAGTCCGAGATACTAAGCTAATGCGCCTATAGCTCTCCGACCCATCACTTTTGCACTTCGACTCATTTGTAGGTAACAAATGGGTGGAGGCAAAGAGCAAGAACCGATTCGAAGTTCTCGGTATGCAAAATTCAACCCGATCACCAGCTTTAGGAAAGCATGTCGTGGCTAATGGTGTTTTCTAGACCCTGGTACCGATCAAGCATGGGCAAGCTGCCCCACCAACTCAGCCGAGGATGTCAACGCCGCCGTAGAGAATGCGCACGCTGCTTTTGAAGAGTTCCGCAAAGTAACCGGCCGCAAGCGAGCGCAATGGCTGTTGAAATGGTGGGAACTCACCACCGCTGCGCGCGATGACTTGGCTCAGATCGTCACCCACGAGACGGGAAAACCACTTTCTGAAGCCTATGGAGAGCTGGACTACTCTCTAGGATTCCTGTGGTGGTTTGCTGGTGAAGCGGAGCGTATCCAGGGTACTGTCTCGGTGCCTGCGGCGCCCAACCGCCGTTTGTTCACGATCAAACAGCCCCTTGGCGTAGCCGCTGCACTGGTGCCATGGAACTTCCCAGTCGCGATGGTTCTGCGCAAGGTTGGCGCCGCGATGGCAGCTGGCTGTACGATGATTGTGAAACCGAGCCCTGAGACTCCTATTTCCGTGCTGGTGTTGGCCGAGCTAGCGCAGCGAGCAGGTATCCCTGCTGGTGTGCTGAATGTATTGACTACCGACTTGGAGAACACACCCCCGCTCAGCGAGGCGCTCTGCAAGCACCCGCTAGTCAAGAAAGTCACTTTCACTGGCTCGACTCGTGTCGGTAAGCTCGTGGCCGCTCACTGTGCCCAGGGCCTGAAGAAAGTGACCCTCGAATTGGGCGGAAACTGCCCATTCATCGTCTTTGATGATGCCAACCTTGATCAAGCCCTTGACCAGCTTATGTTACTGAAGTGGCGTCATGCTGGACAAGCATGCATTACCGCAAACCGAATCTACGTGCAGGCAGGTATATATGACCGCTTCGCAGCCTTGTTGAAGGAGCGTACGAGCGCGTTGGTCGTTGGTCACGGGTCAGCTAAAGATACCACGATGGGACCACTGACGACTCCGAGAAGTATCGATAAGGCGATCGCTCAAGTTGAGGATGCGCGTAGCCGTGGCGCGGAGGTGATCCTCGGTGGTAAACCGTTGACCTCGCAGAAGGGCTACTACTTTGAGCCGACCATCCTGTCCGGCATGACCGAGGATATGCAGATCTCACAGGAGGAGTCTTTTGCCCCCATTGCTGCACTTTATCGCTTCGATACGGAAGAAGAGGCGGTTAAGGTGGCCAACGCGACTAGCATGGGACTGGCTAGCTATGCATTCACTAAGAATGTCGATCGTGTCTGGAGACTATTTGAGAACCTAGAAGCCGGTATGATCGGCTTGAACACAGGTGAGTACATTGTCTAAAGTTCTAGTCCTAATTTGTGCGCAACAAAATGTTCTAATATGTTTGCAGGAAATGGATCAGCCGCTGAGTCGCCATTTGGAGGTATGAAGGAGTCTGGATATGGCAAGGAGAGTGGCAAGGATGTTGCGGTCAATGAGTATCTGGTGACCAAGACTGGAACTCTGACGATCGAGGGACAGTACTAAGCACTTTATTTCGAACATTCGAGAGTACATATATTTCGCTAAATTAAATTGCAAATTGGAAATAGGTATCACAGTTTCGTCGCGACCAGTGTACTAGATACTATCAGCTTACACCGTGGGAGATGTCCTACTTTCGCGTGCTTTCCGCGGTGCATCAGATGCTGTCATATTCAAAGACTTCTTAGCTCTCTATCTAATCCACAGGATACTCAAGCACTCGCACTTGAATAGTGAAAATGCTGCACCATCATTCCAGAACGGTATAGACGGCCCGCTCGAACTCAGCAAGAAGGTCGACAGCCCTTTGGTCGCCGGTGGGCAAAAGCTGGGACAAGTACACACCAGCAATGCCTTTTTTCATGTCGACCCACTATCTCGATGTCAGTTACAAGCCTATGGAATGGGATACATGAAGACAATGTCAGCGCTTACCCAGTAGCAATTGGGGAGTCCGGACCAAGACAGTGAGTACTGACTGCGGCCGCCGGACACATCGATCGTGTTGAGCAGACCGCTAAGCCCGTAGTCAACAGAAACATTACTAGGAACGGCGTTATAAATTGCATTGCGATTTGCCAGAGCATGGTCATCTTGGTTATCCAGGCCCTTGCGGCTCTCAAGGTTTGGCTTGAACATCAGCTCCAGAGTCTCGGGTCGGAGAAGTCTGCTCTGCAATACCCCGAGGTAGATCTTGAGAAGATCAGGGACAGTTGTGTAGATTCCACCACCTCCAATGTCGTCTATGACAGGGTCAGGCATCCGAAAGTTAGTGACCTCTCTGAGTCGGGGATCATCTCGTTCCCACAGCTTCACCTTTCGAGCACGGAGGTCCTCTCTCTCATTCAGGTGAAAAGTAACATCCTTGGCTCCAACTGGTTCAAACATGTTCTTCTCCATATATTCACCCAGTTTGAGGCCCGTCACATGCTCGACCTGGTTGTTGTTCTGTCAGCTAATTTTCACAGAGGATTTTCCAATATTCTACGTAGGGCTGAATACTCACCATCAGCCCAGCCCATTCAAGTCCAGGACTATACATCCACTGTTCTCCGGGCTCAAACACCAGAAACTTATGGAGAGACTCTCGCTGTTTTGTTTAGTAGATTGCGCCAAATCTCGACGTTGAATCAACATACGATTGTCTGCAGGAACAGAGGTCGCTCGCCTTCCAGCTCTTGGTAGCGTGTCGAAAGCGGATGCATAAAGGTATAGGCCATCCCAGATGAATGGGTCAAGAGGAGTCTTGAAAATATTTAGTGAGAAGGATTTATGCAACATAATTAAATTTGAAATTCAACGTACCGAAGAGTAAGAGGGCGTTTCGCTGGTCGGAATTGGGGTTCGTTCTTCTCACTGAATCCGGTCAAGATTTTAGGGTCTTTCCATTCAGGTAGAATAATAGAGATGTCTGCGTCCAAGTCCAACAGCCCCTTTTCGACGCATTGCATGACCGCGATGCTTGTGATGAATTTGGTTGCGGATGCAATCCAGTGCACATCGTCGGCTCCGCGAGTTTCCCCCTGATCACCGCCGAAACACTTTGCGTAGTGTAGGGTTCCTGAAAATTGTTACTGATGTGGTGGTCAAATGTTTCTGTTCTTTTATGGAATTTACCATCTCGATTCACGGCACCAAGGGTGATGCGAGGTAGGGGCTCTCCATCCTGACGGAGGAAGGATTGGACGACTTCGTCAATGAACTCCATTCCTACAAAATAGCCGTAGGATGTACAGATTGATTGCTTTGAGAGAATAGAATTCTATTTACAAGGGAAAGGGGCATTATTTAAATCGTCGAATGCCTTCACACTTTGTGTTTTCAGTTCCCCCTTTGCTTTTTCGAGTAATGATATTCGATCTTCTGCTGGATTTCTATGGTAAACCTAATTGTAGCGGCGGTATACCTGTCCGTTTCAGTGGTACTGTTATTTCTGCAATTCAATAAATTAAGCCCAGAGGTCGCGAAATGGCTGGAAGAGGCAAAGATGTGGGGGAGTCCGTCACGGTGAGCTGCCTGCATCAGGAGTACCAAGCATTTTTTTTCCTTTTTCGCCCGGTGAGGATGTTCAGGTTGTGAATAAGCGGTGCCCTCGGGTCATCAGTGTCAACATCTGCGAAGGCAAACTCCCCGAATCAAGAAGACGCCAATTGGCGGAGTCGGATGAACCCTCGCAATCTGTCCTAAAACGGAAAATATATAGTGGGGCGGGCGATTTAAGGTCCGGTTCAAGTTGTGGAGCATGCTAGTACGAATACCTAAAGCTCAAGTTCAAGTTTTAGTAATAAATGACTGATGTCACTGCTGTCCAGTCCCAAGTCCAAGTCTAGATCGGCAATGTCTAACATCATAACTTGATAAAAATATTTATCTTTTACTTACCTTTCGCCGGCAGCCAAACTTGAACCAATTCCTGCCCCGCAGCCGTGGACAAAAACCATCCTGATTAAATATGATCGACGGTGAGACGCCCATCCAGGATTGCATGCGGAATCGCATGCCGAGCCTGTCAATACATACTGGAGGCAGGCACTATAAGGATTGTCTCGGTCGATATAATCATGCGCTGGGCGAACAACCGCTAGTTTGCACGCGGCCAAGGACAGAACATGAGGTCTCTCAGCTAGTTCAATTCTGTACCGAAAAATCAATTCCCTTTGCTGTTCGCTCAGGTGGCCATGATTTCTTCGGTCGGTCCCTGGTTCAGGGTGGAATTCTCATCGACATGCGCGCGATGGACTCAGTCATCGTCGAGCCGGACCGAACCAGCGTACGCGTTGGCGGCGGGGTGATTGCTGGCCATCTACAGGAAGCACTCAACCCCCACGGGTTATTCACTCCGATTGGACAGACAAAATCCGTGGGCTATGTATCGTGGGCCTGTGGTGGAGGGTATGGCTTCTACGTTGGAACGTACGGGTTTGGGATTGATCAGATCCTTGCGGCTCGGGTTGTTTTGGCCGGGGGGAACGTTGTTGATACCGACGAAGATCCCGAATTGCTGTGGGCACTCCGTGGAGCCGGGGCCGGCACATTTGGCATCATCACAGTGCTTCGCGTAAAGGCGTACCCAGTACCTAAACTATATGCCGGCTTCCTTGCCTTCCCCCTGGCCAAGGCCGCATCTGTCATGGACAGGATCGAAAAGCTCTTACAGGATGACTTTCCCGATGAATTTAGCGGAGATGCTGTTGCAGTGAATCCAGAAATGTCACCGACGCCGGTGGTCGAGCCCTGTTTCATTTTTCTTTGGTGTTGGACTTCGGTCGACGGAGACCTTGCGCCTGCGAAAAACTTTCTTGAGCAGATGATGCAGGCTGGCAGGGTACTCGGAAACACGGTCACGGAGAGTAAGTTCCAGGCTTCTATCACGCAGTATATAAATTCTAGCTAACTTGACCTGGTGTCCAGCTACACCAGCAGCTTACGGCCTGGGTGATTCGTCAACAGGAACCTTCTTGCGCAGTCGAAATGTTGACTGTATACATCAGAAAGTTGGCGCTATTCTCGAACGGTGCCCTCCACCACATCCGCTATCTGCTGTCATCTTTCATAATAACCATGGCAAGGGCGTTCGACATGGAGTCGCAGATAATGTCGGGGCGGCGTTTCCGAATCGGCACCAGCATGTCATTCTCGGGCTCCATGGTGGCACTAGGCCAGGCCAGGCAGATGCACAGGAGCTTGCGGATGCAACCAAATGGGTTACAGAATTAGAAGGGGCGATTGATCAGAACGGTCTCTCCTTGGAAGGAGGGTTCCCTGCATTTTGGCCCCCTGACCAGGTGGATGTAGAACGGTTCTTTGGGGGTCTGGGGGCCGCAAGACTGCGTCGATTGAAAGAACGGCTGGACCCGAATGATTTTTTTCACCATGCGATGCCGGGTCTCAAAGCAGGCTGAATGGGCTTAAATATATAGAAATTCTGTATAGAAACACAATAGTGGCCTTAGGCCCAGATTTTTGGATGGTTAGTTAATCTACACGTGATGTGGCCATCCCGCGTCTCCGACGGCCACTGCCAGTTTCCAATCCGATCCAATTTCTAGTGTCCAAGGTCTTTATCAGTATTGAATGCAAGGGGAAGTACAGATGGCCAACAAACCATCTGACCGGATATGTCTTTTCCTGGCTTTCGTTTCAAGCAAGTGAGAGTTTGCTCGTCCTCACACGCGAGCACGCAGCAGGGGCACGAACCCCTAGCGGGACCAAGGCGGAACAAAAGCAAATTGGGCTGTCGAGAATGCAAGGCAAAGCGCGTCAAGTGCGACGAGGCCTATCCGACATGCAAGCGGTGCCAGCGTCAAGGTCTTGTTTGTTTGTCAGCCCCGCGATTATCACAGTGGCAAGTTGAGACACCGTGGCTCTCACTGCAACCTAAAACACATGTTAATCGAAGACTGCTGCAATATTGGCTGGAGAAAGTCAGCCAAACATTGGTCATAGATCCTGAAAATAACCCATTTTCAATTCTGACTTTGGAATACATTGCCCAATCACCCGCACTCCTCCATGCTATCCAATTCGTCAGTGCCAACCATGAGCAGTATTACTCGGCCAACGCCCCCATCATTGCCCTTGAAGAGCATGGCAAAGCCATAGCCTGCCTTCGAAGAGAGATAAACCAAAGTCAAAACGCGCCTAGCGCACACTTTTTAACTATCCTGTTACTGGCTCTGGCGCAAGGTGCTGATGCTGACGCGACAAATTATGGCAAGCAGCATTTATTTGGTGCCCGTGCTTTAATCAACAGTATGCTGCTGGACACATCTATGTCGACGACTAATGACCTTGCTGTTCGGCTCTGCCTGGGGATGTATCTCTACTGGGACGCATGCAGTTCGTTCCTGGTAGATTCGTGTGAGCCAGACGGGCTCGACTTATTGAACATGTCCAATGCAGTGCACAGGATAGGAGACTGGCATCATCCAATGTATGGAACATGTAGCAAACTACTCTTTATGATAGGAAATGTCGGACGGTACTGCCGACAGATCCTTGACTCGCCACAAAACCGCGACCTCTTACAAGAAGCCATCTTGGAGTCCCAACTTACTACCTGGAAGACAAGCCCCCCAAATCCCGGACTGGGCCACTTATATGAAGCATTCCGCAACCACGGGCTCATCTTCCTTTATCGAGCCCGTGCGCATGCACAAAGTAGTTGTCTCGCGCATCCAGATCCGTCTGAAGCGCAAGAATCTTTAATTCAACAATACGCCGAAGAAGCAGTCCGCCATCTGATGCAAATCCCTGCAACCTCAAACTACCTTAATTTCCAATCTCTCCCTCTTGTCACAGCTGGCTCCGAATTGACGGAATCGAATCAGTTTCTGCGCGATCAAGTGCGTCACAGGCTTCGAGCCATCTACTCATTGAATCGCCTTCCTGCAAGTCTACTGGCCCTTCAATGTCTTGAAGAAATATGGGATTCCCGAGACAGCGGGGACCAATCGTACTGGCTACTGCACATGCTTCAGAACGATCGGCGGTTACTTCTAGGATGAGGCTATGTATTTTCAAATATATGCGACTAGTTCCTAGGATAGGAAATTTTGTACAGTTTAGATGTCTACAGTGGTGGGGTGGGTCCTGTGGGCACCTTCGTGCTTCATTCTTAAGAATTTAGAATATCTACCGTTAATTCAACCCGGATTCCTCCTTCGGGCCCTTTTGCTATGTATCCTGAGATTTTCCCTGGTGTGTCAGGCTTGGGAACTAGACCAGTAGCCTTGTTGGTCGAGAGGGGTTTGGCTTTGTGAGTGATTATTTTCGTGACCCCGCTGCTTTATCTTTTTATCTTTATCACGAACTCTCCTCTTTGTTTTTTTGCCTCTGCCACTTCCAAGGCTGCACCCCGGGTCTATACATCGACCATGGACGACTATTCTTCATTGCGCCACCTGGTGCAAACTCACCCTCTGATTGACAATCATGCTCATAATATTCTTGGCCGCGACGTCGCGACAGACTATGACAGCTATCCCCTCGAGTCTATTGTGTCCGAAGCTCACGGTCGCGCCATGGCCAATGCTAGCACAACTTTGCCGATGATTCGAGCCATTAAACAACTGCCAGAGCTCTACGGGACCTCATCCGAGGATTGGAACGAGCTCGTAGAGGCTCGAAACCGATGGGTCAAGGATGACTACGAGGGTCTGGTCCGGCGGTCTTTGGAAGGCACCCACACTCTTCTCCTCGACGATCTTCTGAGCGAGGATGATGTTGAGGCATACAGCTGGCATGACCGCTTCACCACCACTGCTACAAAACGCATCGTGCGCATCGAGG
This sequence comes from Penicillium pancosmium, assembly GCA_031761475.1. Lineage (NCBI taxonomy): Eukaryota > Fungi > Ascomycota > Eurotiomycetes > Eurotiales > Aspergillaceae > Penicillium > Penicillium pancosmium. Next base: position 201,486 of record JAVMSB010000001.1, on the reverse strand, counting down.
CAGTGGCTGCCTCACTACTCGCCGATTTAATGGATTACCAACGAAAACCCGACGAGACAGTGTGGGGCCTTTTCCGCCAACGTTTCCTCGACGCAATCGACCATGCAATGGACGACCCAGCTGTCGTCGGTTTCAAATCCGTAATTTGTTATCGCACGGGTTTAGATGTCGATCCTTACTCCGCAGATGAGGATACTTTGACAGCCTCGCTCCACCGAACCTTGGACTCCGGTACAAGGAAATCAGGCTACCGCGTCGAGGACAAACCTTTGAATGACTGGCTTGTTCAACAAACGCTCAAGGCCATTACTTTCAAGAAAGCTGCTCGCATCGTGAAGCCGATCCAGTTCCATACTGGCTTGGGTGATAATGATATTAGTCTGGTCAAGGCGAACCCCGCTCACCTGCAACCTTTAATTGCGCAGTACCAGAATGCTGATATCGTGTTGCTGCATTCTGCGTACCCGTTTACCCGCGAGGCGGGGTATCTGGCCTCTGTCTATCCTAATGTCTATCTTGATTTGGGTGAAGTTTTTCCCATGGTTAGCCGTGATGGACAGGAGAAGATCCTCCGTCAGAGCTTGGAGATTGCGCCCATGAATCGTCTTCTTTGGAGTACGGATGGCCACTTTCACCCTGAGACCTTTTGGTTGGCCAACCGTCAATTCCGTCAGGCTTTGGAGAAGGTAAGCTGATTTTAATTGTGTGTCTTGCTATCTTCACAGGCTCTAATATTTCATTCTTCTAGGTTCTTGTTGAGTATGTGCAGTGCGGCGATCTGACCAGCATGCAGGCAGAGAATGCCGCCAAAGGTATCCTGTTTGAGAACTCCAACAATCTATATAAGTTAAACGTTTCTTTGAATGACAAAAGCTTTTCTTCTTATTCTCTTCCCATGTCGGTAACACGTATCAAGCAAGCTGGCAGCCCAGCGCATGACCGGCTTGACACCATCTTATAAAGATTATCTGATCTCGAGTATGTTTAGATTACATATACGACTCGTGAACTCGGATCTCCGAATTACATCAAATCAAGTTGGATCTTTGGGCATAGAAGCTACTTGGATCATTGTTGATAGTCGTACACGAATGCGCGCCAATTTCTGATCCGATCATTGCTGGTATTTTCCATCGGTATCTGAGATTTAATCTGAAACAGCGATTGAACCAACATCTATAGACTATGATAACAAGGCCACCTACTGAATCACTAACAATGCCTCGTATGATCAAGCACCATTTCCGATAGACTGCAGGGAGGGTCGGCTTCGGGAATGCGGCTGTACTTTTCTCTTTCCCGATGATGGACCCACCCAGCCTAAGCCGATTGGTCAACCAACCAGCAACGGAAATGAATTTGTTCTGGCGCTCATCATCTCTCATCTCTGTACTGACCAAGTTAGACAGATTGATACATGGATGACAATGGAATGATTTTGTACTCACAGGGATATGATCAATCTTTGAATACAGCCACTTCAAGTCCGCATTGGATGACAGATAAGATTCACCGTCTTTCCGAGGGCATCAAATCATTCCCGACGGTGGCTTCGGGATATAATCGTCTTCGCCCCACACCTCAGGTATGCTTCTTTCCATTTCACACACTTGAACAATCCCGAGCGCGTCAATCTGAAAATCTTGACGGGTTACGCCGCAGATTCATTCTAGCTGACATCCGTATATCCGAAGAAAGAAAGGGATCTATAGGAAGTTAAGATCATCATAATGCGGACAAGCCTGTCCTGTGCTTCGTGTCGGTTAGTACCGCTATGCCAAAATCTTCTCCGCTCCTTGCATCTGCCCACCTGCAAAGAAGGTATCGGGGATGATTATCCACCAATGTCACTTCTGCCTGTTGTTTAAGTCGGGTGGATATGCCTGTGAGCCTGGGAGCCCCTTTCATCGATTTATTCTCAAGACTTGATATTCACGTGTCATTGACAAGTATTTTACAGCAAAGCCAAGGTGAAATGTCTTCACCAAGGAACATCCCCTTGCGAAAGGTGCATCAAAACGAAAAGTCAAGGATGTGCGTTAACTGAAACGCGCGTACGCTCTGCAACTGTCTCACGAAAACAACAAAAGCGCAAGCGCCCAACGGCAGCGATCAACAAAGACATTGCCGATGTCGATCAAAACGACAATAATAATAACATTGACAACAGCGGCAACAACGACAGCGTAAATCCGACGCAGCAGGCCCATATAGGTTCAGTCTCTGAAAGGCGAAACGAAGACACGGCGGATGGCAGCCCAGCTAGGAAACAACGTCGGGTCCAAACCCGTGATCATACTTCAAGAGCTCGCCCTCGCTCTGTGAACTCGTCATCGCCATCTCCAGTGGCGGAGAAGGCTATTCCAATCGCCCAAGTCGAGGTCCATCTCTCCAGCCTAAAGACTAGTACTATTGTACAAGTAGTCAAAGGTTTCACATCCAGGTATCCGGAGCTTGCCATGATTCACTTACCCACTCTGCTCAAAGGATTCGGCGTCTCCCAAGGGGCAGAGTCCCCTCAAGGCGCCCAAGGTCAGAAAACATGTCAGCAGGAATATCGTGTCTTGATGGCGGCCATACTTGCAGCATATATGGCGTCCGGTGATCGGACCTCGCATAATGAATTGTACGAACGCAGCGTTTACGAAGGCTACGCTGAAAAACTGTTGTCTAATATGGCCTTCACAACCCCGCATATGCTTGTTGCGCAGGCACTTCTTATCATAGCACTTCTCAAGGGTAGCTCGTTTGACCTGCATAAGGCCTGGATGTATTGTGGTACGTTCACTTTGAGTTCCTTTTTCGGCTACCATCCTGTTCGTCCAAATATGAGGCGAAAGCTAGAAGACTTTTGCTTTTATCCTAAAGGTTTTAACGTTTTATGGATACAGGTTCCGCTATAAGAACGATGCAATTTTGTTATGGTGCTCGTCGTGCCTCACTCGGCAACGACCCACAGTCTATTAGTTGGGCCGAGAGACATGCTCGCGTCATTGAGTCAAGAACCTTTTGGTCATGCTTTAATGTTAGCAGCATGATTGACTTAGGTACTTTGGCCCAGCCTCTTCTTCCTTTTGAGGAATTGGAACGAATGGACTTACTACATCCGCTCAATCATTTTGAGTTCGCCTTAGGTATGGACACGCCTGCCCCAGTGCCTAGGGTCGCTGCAAGCGGCCCATCATCCATGGATACAGGTACGGAAGCCCAATTGTGGAATGTCAGTGACGGCTTCGAAATCATCTCGAGGGGGATAGTTGTATGGAGCCAGGCCATGGCATTCATACGAAACGATGGACGTCGAGCTCCCGGAATGTGCCGTCCAGAAAACTGTCCGTGGTCACCCACATCACTGTGGTCTTCAATATCCGATAATCTAGAAAGATGGAGAGCTCATCAACACCCAGCTCTTCACTATCCAACACAGTCCGTAGCCGCACATTCTGCCGTGGGAAATGGGGAAACGTTTTTGTTTGTGAACATCATATATTACCTGAGGTACGGCACATCTACCTTTGATATTAACACAATTCAGAAGACTGCCTGTAGAAATTTTCTACTGACTCTTATTGATCGAAGCGTCATTCTTCTACATCGAGAGTACTTTCCTTTCCTTCCCGTGAACGAGTCCGAACCACGCGGACCCATCGAATATCAGCTAGAGGCTCAAGCACCCCCGGGCTGGTGGCATTCGAGTGCATGCCGTCTATTCAACGCGACTTCATCAGTGGCTCATCTTCTTGACGAGTCGTCGGAATATGGCGTTCTTCTCAATTCGCCATTCACCGGCTTCTGCGCTTTCATAGGAGCCTACATGAACCTTTATGTGACGCAATTCCCCCAGATGAACTTGGGTCAATCTACGAACTCGAAACATGAATATGAGCTGTGCTACACATATCTAAAAGAGTTTCGAAAAACATGGATATTGGGAGAAGGCTGGGTAAGTGAAGCTAAATAGACGGTTGCGGTACCCAACAGCTGCCAGGGTCTTTTCCCTACAACTTATGCTAATAAAATGATAAAAAAAGATCAAGACAATACAGAGCGCATCACTTCTCTACAAAAGGTTCAATGCGAACGATAGACGGTGGATGACTAAATCGAGCGAAGACTTTTCCACTCTCCATCAAAGCATTCACGAATTCTTTGGCCCCGACAAGTCCCAACAGCATTTACAAGAAATTAATAGGGCTTCTGCCACTCTGCTGGACGCCATTGATACATGTCTGGTGGGAATGGACCAGGGTACGATTGATCAGCCAACAATGTTTAACTCGCTGTTTTTTAACCTTAGCGGCGAGTTTGACACGCATCACTTCTGGCCAAGCTAGAATTGGGACGATTTTAATGCAATAACATAAATGCGTTCGCTGAACGATATGCTAATTTTGTGGTCCCATTTTTAATACCTACCCCGGCTAAAGCAGCATTTCACAAATGCCATAGCCGATGATCGGAGCTTGGGCCGCATCGTGAGAGCAACGGCACGATCCCCAGTACTCTCCGAATATTCTTGTGGACCAATAAAGGAAACTTTCCCAGCTTCCCGTTGTTGTATTACCAGACCCCGCAAGGCTCCCAGGCAAGCAGCTGCAGCAATGTACATCATTCCTGTAAATACTTCGGTCCCCAGATAACTGCCGGTACCATCGACTATCTTGAGCGCAATCGGCTCGCTGAAAGTTGAAGGTATTGCCAGACTCAACCAGAGTAAGCTTAGACCTGACGGGACTTCTTCAAGATCAAGCACTTCGGCTACAAGCGGTCCTATTGTAGCCCAGAAGCTCCCTGCCACTAGACCTGAGCTGACGGCAAAGAAAAGGCTCACACCATATGTTTTCGAAGGTATCCAAACGGCCAACGATATCAAACCAGCCAAAAATGTTGTTGAGCCGGCCATATTTATCCGACCAAGTGAATCACTGGAATAACCAATAATAGGACGTCCAACCGCTTGCGCAAAATTGAAAACAGCGCTTATTGTTGCAGCTTGCGATGAGTCGAGCCCGATGCTGTTTGCAAAATTTGCCAAGCTGAAAATAAGGATGAAGTATCCAAGCATAGTGAAGCTGCTGAAAGCGATGAGAAGCGAATAATTGAGTCGTTTGAAGAGGGAAATATCCATCGTTGACCTCGACGATCCTGTTGCGTTTTTGTACCGATCCTTGATCAGAATAATACAGGAACTATTCACAACGAAGGCAATAATAGCCAAGATGCGAAAGGCCCAGGAAACCCCAAGATTCCGTATCATAGCTGATGCCGAAAGGGAGTACACGCCTCCTCCAAGACCGGCTCCAGCTAATGAAATACCACTCGCGAGGGACCGCTTCGTTGTAAACCACTGAGGCACGACTGCAGCTGTGGGTATGAACAAAAGGCCAAGCCCGATACCGAATAGAAGCCCCTGCGTGAGAAAAAGATGCCAAATGTGTGTGGCAAAGCTAGCAACAACAAGGCTTGCTGTTTCAAATATAACACCAATCATCATAGTTGGTCGAATGCCCAACTTCCGTGTGCAATATGTTGCAATAGGTGAGACGAGAAAGAGAAATGTGAGGCTGAGAGCGCCAACAAAAGCATATTGGAGCGTAGTGGCCCCCACAAAGGTATCATTTGCTAGGTAATGGGCCAAAAATACGGCATACGCCGAGTTAAAGCCCCAAGAATGCATGTTGATAGTCGCGGCGGCGGCGGTGCATACCCAGCCATACCCTCCATCTGGGGGTGGACCAGGATCCTGGGCATCACCGCAAGGCGAACCTCGATTCATGGAGTTGTCGCTGCTGCGGCCCTTGTCATTGTCGATTTTTCCTATAGAAATCGACTTGCACATGGTTGTTAGCAGTAGACGCTAGCAACTTAGGGTCGTAGTAGAATCCAAACGCGAAGCAACAATCGAGCTGCATTCCTCAACGCCCGACAGAATTAATGATGGAGTAGTATTTTCTTAGCGTATTTTTCCTGGTAGAATTCGTTGAACTGCGTTCGTCTTCTGTGCACAATCATGCCTTCGGGATATACTACGTGCCAATCATTTCCGACGAGTTAACATACAAACCGGACGTAGGCCGAGGCATAGAAATTGCTCTCGGGAATGAGTTTCAATCCCGACAGAGCTATGTAGCTTGGATTTGTGCTTTTTTATTTTAATTTCGGGCAGGAATTCCCCACAGTTTATCGTTTTTGCGTTGTGGGACTTGAATTTCATTTTCCGAGTTCAATATCTTTCATTGTTTTGTACACCAGCGAGCGCAAATGGAGAGAAGAAAGGTGAATTCGAGCTAACGTCTCATTTCTCATGTATTTATACCTTTCCCGTGTGGGTACACAGATGCCTTCGATAAATTTAGCGACATGACCATACATTTCCGAGCTCTCTGATCCACATCTTTCCATGGATGTGAGCTCAAGCCAGGCGTAGGACAGAATAACTAGTATCGTGCCTTCCGCTTGTCTAAGAATTTGACCCTTTCCCCTTTTATTGTTGCAATCCCTCACCCTCGTCGTTTTCAGTGACTTGGTTTCTCCCTATTCTCAATCTCAAAATGTCATCTGGTGACAAATTTATTCTCACGGGCGATGCCCTCGACCAGGCCTTGCCTAATATGTCAATGGCAACCAAGGCCATCCATGGCGACGACTTCTACTCACCTCACCGCGCCATCGCTCCTGGTATGCATGTGGCTGTCAATTACCGTTATGCCCGTGATCCCGAGAATCTGAAGTACATGGACAATCTCGATGTACATTAATGCCTTTTGATCCTCTTTCCGCTCTATCTTTCGAGATACGCTGACATTCTGCTGTTATTCTTCTAGCCAAACGCGCCGAATGATTCTCATATTTATTCACGCTACACAGCCCCCAACTCCAACAGGCTGGAGAAGCTACTCAAAAGTCTCTTTGGCGCCCACGTGGTGACCTATTCCACCGGGTTATCCGCTTTCCACGGCATCATGGTTCTCCTCAACCCCAAGCGAGTCTTCCTCACCGAGGGCTATCATGGCATTCATGGCGTCGTAGACATCATGTCGCGCATTACCGGCACGAAGAAATTGACCCTTCAAGATGTGGATCAGGCCGGGCCGGGCGATGTGATCCACGTTGAAACGCCCGTCAACCCCACGGGCGAGGCACGAAACCTTGCCTACTACAAGGCGAAGGCCAAGGCCGTGGGCGCGTACCTAACTGTCGATGCTACCTTTGCACCCCCACCCCTTCAAGACCCCATTCAGATGGGCGCCGACCTCGTTATTCACAGTGGTACAAAATACCTTGGTGGTCATTCGGATATGTTATGTGGACTTATCGTTGTGCACCCCGAGAGGGAGAAGCAAGGTTGGGTTGAGACCTTATACAATGATCGCCAATATATTGGATCCGTCATGGGCTCCTTTGAGGCATGGCTTGGCATTCGCTCCGTTCGGACACTCCAGTTGCGTATTCAGCGCCAGGCAGATAACGCTATGAAGCTTGTTGAGTGGATAACGGAAGAGATGGCGAAGCCCGACTCTCTGGCTAGCAAGACAATTGAGAATGTTCAGCACAGTTCACTTCAATTGGCCGATATCCAAGACGGCTGGTTAACCAAGCAAATGCCAGGTGGCCACAGCCCTGTCTTCTCCATTATTATGAGGACTAAGTCGCAGGCGCAGAACCTCCCTAGTAGGATGTATGTGTTCCAGCATGCCACTAGCTTGGGTGGCGTTGAGAGCTTAATGGAGTGGCGCGCTTTGAGCGATAAACTCTGCGACGAGAGGCTGATTCGTGTCAGTTGCGGCATCGAAGAGGCGGAAGATCTCAAGGCTGATATTATTCAAGGCCTTCAGTCTGTCTCGAAAGATATTTAGTTGCGTCAAATCAGACTTTCCCTCTATTTTCTTCACCATCTAGTAGCACATTCCAAACTTGCAGAATTTCAGGATAATCGGTATCTTCAAAGTCGTCCGGGTACTTAGAATTCAGGACCTTGGCACAGCTCTAAATGCCGTCAATAATTGTGGACTTTTGATGGAAATAAATGAGCCCTCAACTATAAAATTGAGTTTTACAGTTAGATACTCTGTGGGAAAATAGAATCCAAAATAGGATCCAACCTCGAAATATCCCAAACGAGGGAGTTTGATAACTTCAAATTGTTTAATGATCTTGTCTTTCCATTCAGCCCCAGCAAGATTTACCTCGAAGGATAAAAACAAAAATTAATGACCACCCGTGTATTGATCTATCTTTTCTTACAAGTGCGTGTGGCTTTGACGAATAGCACCCTACAGTCTTGCTGACAAGGCAATAATTAGTCTAATCTAGTCTTTATGGAAAGAACAACGCACGAGGCTGAGGGGGGCTGAACCCGCCCCACAACCCCCCGCTCAACCGAGAAAACCTCCCATGATACCACGGTTCACCTGAGCCATCATTTGCTCATTATCGAGTATATATCGAGTTTCATGGAGCCTGTGAGCTTTGCCGTCGGTGTAATCGGCCTGGCCGGTCTGTTCAGCACATGCCTGGAAGCTGCTGAACGGGTTGGTTCATGGCGGGAATATGACACGGACTACCGTGCTCTTCAGGCCCAGTACAACGCCCAGAAACTCCGACTTGAGAAATGGGGACTGGCCACTGGACTTCAGGATAAAGAGATCTCGGATGAACACAACAGTCGTCTTGACGACCCACAAACCAGTACGACAATTAAAGATCTGCTCTTGGCGATCGATGGGGTTTGTCGCGGCGAAGACAAGAGCCTTTTGAACCCTTCTCTCGGAAAAGAAAAACAAAATTCAAAAACCCATTTATATCCGCAAGATGCCCCGCGAGATGCTCCGCGGGACTCTAAGCGAGACAAATTGAAGTGGGCGCTTGGAGCCAAAGCCAAAAGAGTTTCTCAGGTTGAACAATTCACGTCATTGGTAGAAAATCTCCATAATTTGATACCGATCGAGGTTAAATATGGACCTGGGGATAAGCGCAGGAACACGACACGAGGTAATAGCCTGCATCAGAGGAAATATAAGTACCAATTGATCTAAGTCTTATGCAGATGAAGCTATGGAAAACAAAGAGTGGACACACGAGCTCCGGGAAATTCTCAATCGCATTGAGACCGAAATGGAAGGTTTGTAATAACTGTCATGCGTGATCGCTCTGAGCTTACTAAGTACGCACCCAGACGAGATACGACGCGATATTCATGGGTGGCTCCTTGGCTCTGCCTCCTCCAAAGAAATCTACGAAATGTTTGTCGAGAAACGGATCGAAGACACATGCGATTGGGTTTTTAGCAGGCCATGGTTCCTTGATTGGGTGTCATCCACATTCCCTGATCAACAAGCAAAGATTCTATGGATGAACGGACCTGCTGGGTTTGGAAAGTCAATTATTTGTGCAAGGATAGCTCATCATTTGTCGTCGCAGCTTGAAGACCCATTGGGCCATTTCTTCATTTCGTCTGATTTTGAGAACCGGAAAGATCCTTTCGTCGCAATCAGGACTTGGCTCTCTCAAATATTGCATAACCCGGCTGTATTCGCACTGGTTCGTGAGATATGGTCCGGTCGCCCGGAACAGAAGGCCAGCCGTGGCGACACGCTGAAGCTTTTCCATGATATTGTTACAGCTGTACCGCGGTGCACATTTGTGTTGGATGGCCTGGATGAGTGTTGTTGGTCTGGGGATGGGCAAGATTTCCTCGATGACAACCCCATTATCGAATTCTTGAACGCGCTAAGAAAAGCGGTTGTCGGTACCTCTACCCGAATTCTAATTGTCAGCCGTGATGAGCCGGAGATCCGCACCTGCCTAGCAGATGATGCTGAGACCCAAGATGTCTCTGTCTACCAATACAAGATTCGGCCCGAGGATGTCCAACCCGATGTCGAGACATTCTCCCGCAGTGTGGTAAACAGGAAACTAGCTTCTCGACCTGAAGCAGCACGAGAGGACATTGCTCAAAGGTTAGCCAAGCAATGCAACGGTCAGTTTCTTTGGGTCAAAATGCAGGAAGATCACCTACGAAGTGGAAAAAGTCAAAAGAAGCTTGAGCAGGCAATCAATTCTACCCCTCCTGGACTAGAACATACCTATGACCGAAACTGGATGAGAATTTCCAAATTACCCGAAGACGATAGAGACAGAGTAGTCTCATTGCTCCGCTGGGCTGCATTTGCCTTCAGACCGTTATCGGTTTCCGAGGTTGCGGGCGCCTTGTCGATTAGTCAAGATTGCGACGAAGTTCAAATCGACGAGCTTCCGGATTCTATTGATCAGGAATATATCAACACTGAAATTCTTGAGCTTTGCGGATCTCTGATCGAAGTTAGAGCCTCGCATGCAGAATGTGATCCTGGACTGAGAACCGTGCACCTGGCCCATTTCTCTGTCAAGGAGTATCTACTTCGCAATCTGAATGGGCAAGGAGGAGTTCTTCGGACCAACGCGAGCTTGATTAAGTCTATCGAGATAATGGAAAATACGCTGTTGGCCAAGATGTGTCTTTGCTACGTGGATTGCGAGTATGTGTGGCAAAGTTCTCCCAATGAGAAAGTAGGCAAAATGCTTACCTCGTTCCGAGATTATGCCGCCGGCTCATGGCATCAGCATGCGCATATTGGAAACTTACATGGGGATGATTTGGTAGAACGCATCAACCATCTTTTCGACACTCAGAATACAAATTGGAGCTTTTGGAGGGAATGGTTCGATCTGAATGATGAAGTGGGTGGAATACCTATAGATTCAAACAAATCGGATGACTCGGTTGATTCGCAGACCGAAGAATCGCATCCAGTATTGAAGTCAGCCATTCAGAGTTCATCGACAAGCCCTTTATACTATGCGTCTTCCCTCGGTTTTGTCGAGACAACACAGTTATTATTAAACAAAACGTTCCCTGTCAACGAGACAGGCTTCTTCGGACGCACACCATTGATCGCGGCAGCCCGCAGAGGACATCTGGAGATTGTGGAAAAGTTGATCAGCTACGGGGCTGACTTGACCATTAAAAATGATGATGGAAATGATGCGCTCTCCCTGGCATCATTTTGGGGTCACTATGAGGTGGTCAAGTTGCTTCTGCAAAAATCGACCAACCTTGCGAACAGCGAGGCACTCCATAATGCTGCACAGGGGAATGAACCTCGGGTAGCGCAACTACTTCTCGAGTCCGGGGCAGATATTGAGCTGCTGGATAGTTACGGTGATACGGCTTTACATGATGCTTCACAAAATGAAGATACTGAGATAGCCCAAATACTGCTGAAGCATGGGGCAAAAATCAATTGTCGGGACAGAAGGGGATGGACCCCAGTTAACAATGCTTCATATCATGGTTTTTTGAAATTAGTGAAGATACTAGTTCAAAAAGGAGCTGATGTTGAGATTCCGAACGAAAATGGGTTTACAGCAATGTTATCTGCCTCTGGACGTGGCCATACAGAGGTGGTTCGTCTGCTACTTGACCATGGGGCTAATTTTGAACACCAAACCGTGTCCGGGTGGACAGCAGTGAATCTTGCTGCGAATGGAGGTTCTTCTGAAATCGTGAAACTTCTCGTTGAAAAGGGTGCCGATATTGAGATTCCAAGCAAGGATGGCCAAACCCCCCTCAACTCTGCTGCTACACAGCGTGAAGTGAATATTGTCCGCCTATTGATAGAGCATGGAGCAAATCTGACCACTCAAGATCATCTTGGATGGACAGCATTAAACAGTGCTTCAAGTACGGGGTCCTTAGAAGTTGTACAGATGCTTCTTGAGAAAAATGTCGATGTCAACATTCCGAACAATGAAGGGTGGACGCCCCTTAATGCTGCTTCTCGGTCAGGAAATTCTGAAATCGTTCGCCTACTACTCAGATACGGAGCAAATATTAATCAATCAACTTACTCTGGAGTGACGCCTTTGATGGTTGCAATTTACGAAAGTAATTTCGACGTTTCCAAGCTTCTCGTCGAAGCAGGAGCTGATACAAACTATAAGTTTGGGGATGGCAATCCAGCTTTGATGCTTGCATCGCAACGAGGAAACCTTGATATTGTAAAACTTCTTCTTGAACACAATGCCGATGTAATGGTGAAGGGCATAAGTGAGGAGACAGCCTTGACTCGGGCGTCGCAAAAAGGCCACTTGGAAATCGCGAAGCTTCTTCTCGAATATGGTGCAGTCACTGATTCCAGAGATTCTTATGGCTGGACTCCATTACTGGATGCTTCTGATAACGGCCACCTGGGCATCGTCAAGCTCCTCATCGATAATGGTGCTGAGATTACGGCGTCTAGCAATATCGGGTATACGGCACTGCACCATGCCTGTCAGAGCGGCCATCTCCCAATCGTCGAATTTCTTTTAGAATCAGGAGCAGATATCTATGTTGGAGATAATTTTGGCTTTTTACCTCTGCACACAGCATCCTTCCATGGTAGCATCCAGATCGTGAAGGCGTTAACAAATCGTACTCTGCACCAGTACCAAGGTGAGAGCACCTCTGTCTCGGATGCTCACTCCGATTCATACTGTATTGATCCTCGTTTTCTAGAGACTGTTCTTAATCCAAGAAATGTCCTCAATCGCACACCGTTGTTTTACGCTGCTATGTATGGCCACAAAGATGTGGTCGAGGTTCTTCTATCAAATTCATCCCCAAGCATCAGAGATCGTTATGGTGCGACCCCTCTTTTCGTCGCAGTAAGAAGAGGTCATGTTAATGTGGCTAAGCAACTGCTCGCTGTCAGCAAAGAGAAAAGCGACTTTGAGGACGGTTTGGGTCGAAATTTGCTTTGGTGGGCGGCAGGGTCTAGGCAAGATGGTATGGTCGATATTGTTCGTCAATTCGCCCAAGAAATCGGCATCGACAACCCTCAGCCTAGCGAAGGGAAAGACTGCGTGGCTATCAAATCCAGCGATGAACTTGCTGATAAGTACTGCACTGTCTGCGCTCGGGACATCGATGCTTCTTACCTGAAATGTGAAATATGTGAACAATTCGGCGCTTGCTTTCAGTGTGTTGCTTTCAAGGTAGAGTGCTTTGATTCTTCTCATACATGGAAGCTCCAGGAGCCACCCCAGGCGGACTATGGGGTGAGTGAGAATAGCAATGAGGGTGGTGATGAAGAAGTTTGACAAGAACGTGATGATTATTAGCGTGTCAACCTGGAGTCTAAGATTTTGTTGAGACTGTGATGACTCAATTCGCCTATATTAGCATCCCTCCCTTATCATATCAATCTACACCTTACCCTAGCCATCATTTCCTTCCCGTTTCTCTAACAGATTTGACTTCAACAAGTCCATCCTGGTATAGATCTGAATACCTAATACTACCATGCCGTCCTCTAGTTCTAAATCAGGTCTCCATACTGGTACTACCGACTAATGCAGTATTGCTCCTTCTTCTGCACTTTTATATTATTCCAGATTGAAGGGGTTAGGTAAAGTATTTACTAACAGATATAGATATAGTAACTAGGTATCATTGTATCAATCGGTACTACTAGTAATACTTCAAGTGTGTTCATTTAAATATGCTCGTGTCAATGGTATTGCCTAAAGAATACAAACTAGGCCGGTATTCCAATTTCAGACTTGGGTTTCGGCGGCATGTAGTAGAATCATCCGATTCTTCGAAAAAAATAGATGAGCATAAGCAACAGGGTTAATAGAGTTACTCAGCACTTCAGATTCACAGATAAAGGCGGAGATTTTACGACGTTGGACCGCGTAGCACTTAGTAGCTAAAAGTCTATCAGTAAGAGAATCCACTGCATTGGACCGTGTCTAGTTAAATCAAAGAGCATCAGCAATAGTTCTATATACCCCAACAACCCTAATCAATAACAAACAACAAACACGTCCCACTTAGGGTTCAAAGGCTATAATATTATCAACCCCAACCAAAATAGAATCAATAATTTACACAAAAAGCGCTAGACAAACACTAGTATACATATAAAGGTCTCCCTCCCTATCAAGCAAAGGGAAAAGCTCCTCAATCTGATGCTAAAGAGTATCTCGCTTAGCCTGTCACCTCCTCGACTGCCCGAATGGGTAGGATCCTTCTCATGGGAAGGACATTTATGATGATTAGGTTTACAAATGTAACATTTTGGTAGTTGGTCGATACAGAACCGAATAGAATAGATTGAATATTTTTACAGCTAGAATCCAAGAACCCGTAGAATTGACTGCTTCTGAAGCAAGAAACGATTGCCGTCCTACTCATAATTTTGAACGAGTCAGCGCCTTGCCCTTGCCATTTGTTACGACCTTGCATTTTTATGATGAGTCGTACTTATTAGTAGGAGGTCAAGCCATTTTCATGGGCATCCTTTCTGGTTAGAGGTGTATTTTCGAAAGTGTTATTGAGACTAAGGAAACATCCAGTCTCATCAGCCGGTCAGTTAGGTGGGGAATCCCCGCTAACTACTATCGCTTATTGACTGCATTTGAAACTTATCATTCCGATGTCCCAACTGGTATGCGTAGTCCGAGTCACCGATATCCCCATGTGTTGCTGTGATATACTGTTTAAAGGCCATCGACATGCTAACGACCTGCATCAAGTGCTTTTCTTTGAGCTCTGGAATGGTTTCCTCGTCAGAACCCCCGTTTTTGTCTATCTTTTCGGCATCGTAGATTGCCAATGCGACGGCAGTTTGGAAAGCTTTTGGGTTCATTTGCGTCAGTCAACGAATTCAGTGTCTCAATCAGGCCAACCTACCATTCCGAATTTCCCGACCATTCCATTTTAGTTTCTTGAGGGTTTCATCCTTTTTGACGTACTGCTTTACGTCATAATCGTATTGGATCTTTCGACCACCATTGCGATACTCTTCCTTCAGCTTTGTCAACAGGTTGTCCCAGATATATCCTCTAGCCTCGTCATTCAGGGGCTCGTATCCGATGGATACATGTATGCGAGACAGGAAAGCCTCGTCAAAATGTCCCACGCGATTGGTGGTCAAAAACAAGATTCCCTCAAAATACTCCAAAGCACGCAGGAATACTGATCCAGTCAGTACATGGTATTTGGCCCAGTGAGTCACCACTTACTAGAGACAATGCTATTTCGCCGTAGATCGCTTGAGGATCGCCGTTCCAGGTAGACATCCGCTTCATCTAGGAGCACAATAGCGTCCCAGTTTTTGGCGTCCTTGAAGAATCTGAGAAGATTTCTCTCTAGGTCAATTGGATCGTGGCCGAGATCTGCCGCTGTGATGCTAAGCAGTGGCCGCTTGGTAAATTCAGCCACAGATTCTAATATCAAGTCAGTTCAAGTTTCAGATTGAAATAAGCCGCAAGCAATACCGGCAGTTAAAGTCTTTCCAGTCCCCGGTGGACCATGTAGAAGAAATATCTGTCCTTCTCCTTTGCCATGGATAAAGTCCGCATGGAACTGTTTAGACTGCCCAGTACTCCCGCCGTAGGTTTGAACAATCGCTTTGATTGTATCTTTGTTTGACTCTGGCCGCATCACGAGATTTTCAATCGCATTTTTTGATAAAATAGGATCCGACAGTCCGCTTACGTCCAGTAAGTCTGTGGGGCTCAAAGGTTAGATATAGAGTATTGGGTTACTTCAATAAGATGGGGATCGAACTCACCATACACACGATCTTTGAGAACAAATCCATACATATGTGACATGCATAGAAGATAATGGCGATCAGAAACCTCGCCAGGCGCATTTGGATTGATATCATCATAATCCTTGAAGGTTGGGAGTACATAAACGCCATTGGCGGCATCGAAATCAGCGCATGGATTACATTCACAGTATGCCGCCCGACTCCGATCCATAAGGTCTTCATCGCTGCTGCTCAAATTCCATGAGTACAGTAAGTCAAAATCCGAGTCCAACCATGGCTGTGATTTATGGTCGACCACCACGCGAGATCGGTGGTGCTAAGAGCGAGGAAAGAGTCAGTATCAATTCAAAACTCTTGTTCAGAAAAATGAACCCACTTTCTTCGAACCTTCTTTCATTCCCACACCAGTGTATTCCAAAAAAGAGGGCCGCTTAGAGTAATCAAACAACTTCCGGCCCCGTTGGATCAAATCTCTGCGTCGCGCTCCATCATCGATTTCATCTTGAAACCTGGTGGGGAATATCGGAAGTGACTTGATTGCTTTCTCTCCGTTAAAAACCGGCACGGTAATTGATTTCAGTTTGCGACGAATCACGTCCCCATCATACACGATGTTCCATACAAGTATCGTGTACTCCTTTGCAGTGGCCAGTGTGCGTCCGGAATTCAAGGCGCGTTGGAGGGTGCCTCCAGACACTGAATGGACCACGTATGCATTTAGTTGGCCGTCTTCTCCAACATAAACGTCTTCTCCGGGTTGAAGCAAAAGCCACAAGCTAGAGAAAGTTGTTACTGGCACTTTCTTCGTCCAGTTGTGCTCCGCAGCAAGAGGCTCTATCTCTGGGTGTTGGTTCAGGTAATCAACCAAAACATCAATGTGACGATCACAGGCTTTGTTGTATTCTGTGCTGTGACGCGAACGATGACCGCCTCTCTCTTCTTTGTACAATAGAAGTCGACTTTTGTGATGAAACAGATCTTGGTAAGGATAGTAAAATATTCCAGTCTTCAATTCATCCAGTTTGTCCCCCGATGGAGCGTTGGAAGTGTATCTGATGACTGCTCTCAGACAATTCAGTAGAAATGGAGAATTAATATGCAAGGTCGGCTCTGAAGCCTCATCGGTCACCTTCAGTCTTGGTACTTGGTCGGGGGCTGGCTCTTCTAGCCCTTTTGCATTGGGGCTGCCAATGACAGTTCTTTTCTCTTCAAGAACAGGTACGACTTTAGCCCCATGCATACCTGACTGCTGCAAAGCCAAAGACTGGTTGAAACTAACGCTCCACAAGAGCTCATCATCATCGAAAGAATACTTGGCCTTTCGATAGTAGTCAACTGTGTACCTAACCTGATCGAAATACTCACACTCCTCTGGATCATATTCCTCTTCCAATTCAGAGCTCTCTGATTCGGAATCAGAAGTCCCTTCTTCGGGGTCAATCTTCTGTGAATCCAGTTTCACAACAACACTCAGATATGGAACAGCCAGCATTTCCCAGTGCTCTTTTAAGATGACAGGTCCTATGCCCCGGTTGCTGCCTTCGGCTTCGTAAAGGCTGAATTTACCCTCCAGAAACTCTTTCTTCCCTTCCTCGTTGTCTCCAAAAGAAAGAACAATTCTCTCTTCCACCTCCTGATCAATTTCATTAATATAGTATATCTGGCAGTTCAACGTTCGTTTTTATGATCATTGAATTCCTTACCTTCCACGTTTGACACATCGCAAAAGGCACGATAAATGGTTTATCTCCGTAATGTGCCACATAAATGCGCCCTTTGATAACGTCTTCGGCTCTTTCACACTGGTCGCACCCGTCATACTCGTAGCACTTTTCATTATTCTCCCCAGTAAAGTCCGGAACAGCTGCTATTTTCACTGAATGCACCCTTTGAATCAGTCATGGTACATGGTTGTAGGGGGTATAAAGAGGCCTACTACCTGTGTCATCGGCTTCATTCTGAGCCCCATTCTCCAATCGATGGTGGTCTGAGTCTTCAATTGATTGGGAGGGTGACTCTTCAAGCGAGGACGCAGGCTCTCCACCGGCATCAGAGGGTTCTTCATGGACCGCCATGGTTTTTGAACGAGAAAACTTTCAATTGAAATTGAGAGACACTGGTACTCTAAGAATGCGTAATGACGTTGATAAGTTGAATGGGTATCTAGAATAGAACTCAAAAGTTGTTCCGTGAGTCAGAAGTCTGGCATCGAAAAAATAAGCTTCTGCAAAGATACATACTACTGAGCAGCCAACTAAAAATGTCACCTTAGTCCGCACAATCGCATTTAGAGGAAATGGTAAAGAGGCAAACTTGGCTGCCTAAATGGGGTTTTCTAGGACGACATGGATATTCTTTGAGGCTCTTCGTTGGGTCTCACCTGGCTTATAATACCAAGGTACCATAGTCAGCTTTCTCTTGTCGGGCATCGGGGCACATGTGCGTATCCACATCTCCCGCATATGCATGCAGTGTGATAGGGGACCAAATTGACGGTATTGCGCCGGTATTAATCTTCAAAGGCAGTTATACTTGGTAAATCCGGTAAGTTTGCTTTCAAGATAGCCTTGAAAGCTGCGGTAAATATGTCGATTATTTCTATCTCATACTAGCATTCATTTTATATTTTATCTGCTTTTGAATCCCCTTCGATTTTAAAGCACTATTGAGCCCAATGTGTCTTTCTTTTATGAAACAGACACGGAACATGCCCTTATCTACTCCATATGTGGGGGTAGCCGGCTACAAAAGCACGTTCCTTGCCACGTCACCTAGCCATGCTAATTATTATGGCGGCTCACGCTTCATAGGTGTAAATTGGATTTTGGTCTCTGTGCGAATTCAGAAGATCAAGCAAGCGACAAGCCGCCTGGACGAAAGACAGATCTCGTAAAAATATTAAATGGAAGCTGGGAGCACAAAATAAATGAGGCCGGTCGAATTCACGTCGAGCAAAGAAGGAGGAAGGAAAAAAGACCAAAGATGCCTGGACGGGTGTAAGCTGAGGCTCCTATGGCCCCAGGCGCCTGTAGAATAGATTGCTATTGGGCAATACATGCATGAACTTCCTCGTCTGGCCATCTGCGATCACAGCCCAAAACACATTTTCGCTTCTAAAATATCAGTTGATCAATCAAGCAAATCGGGCTTCTTAGCTTACAACATACTAATACAATACCTGTCTTACTGCATATGAAAAATCCTTCTTTCCCCTAAAATCGAGTGTGACTCTCGGACCACAAGCATCTGGAGAATCCGAGTTTTCGGAAACGAAGGCGCTAAATACTAGTTTTACCCCTCTTTCACCAAGCCCCTCCCTTACCAAGTGACTTTTTACGGCTTACTGGTGTGTTTTATTCTGAAATTAAACTACTGTGCCTCGAGTATTGCCTATGTATGTGCGTTCTATGCCCATACAGATCAGATGGACTCTAAATTGAGAACTAGGGTACCTTCTTGGCAAAGGGGGCTATGGCGCAGAACACTTATTTTTAACACTAATAGGCAAAGAAGCGTTCTTGACCAACTTTATCCTCTCCTCTTCTTGCTTTCTTCGGTAACATTACTTTACCCCTCGGTCGTTCAAGTTCAATGAAAAAAGTGAATATGAGAAGATGGCAACCACTTTCGACTTGACAAAAGCGTCTGCTTTACCCGCCGACGCCTACGCCATCATACCAAAAGGCTATCAAGCCAAGGTTCTCATTCGAAGATTTACCGATTCGCTGCCTGGGGATAACGAGCTTGAAATATCTGCCAAGGAGGCACAGGCTGAAATTGATAAGACAGAACGAGAACGCCACCTGGAACGGCTGTACTCTAACGTAGATGACGATAATAAAACGTGAGCATTTCTTTCGCCCTTGTTTTCTTTTTGAGAAATCTTTTGAGTCGAATAGAAGACTGACAATACCAACAATCCCATAGCCATTTTTATCCAGCTGCGATTGCGAAAGATGAGCTACAAAAGACTCTGTCAATGCTGCGCGAAAACGTCACCCAGAATGAGCAAAAGTTGGCAAAAAGATTATTCCGTAGTACGGCCGACAAAAAGGTGATCGACGTGCTTCAGACATCTTTATCGGGAAGTGATTTCACGGGCTTACAGTCGCAAATGGAAATGTTAAAGAGCAGGTGGGATAAAGGTCATGGGAAGGTTAGTACTAGCTCAGAGATACATACGATACGTCTACTTCAAATTATATGGGTTGAATTAAATTAATGGGCTTTGTAGATACATGCTTCTGTTGACCAACTGTGCGGGACTTTAAGTAACCACAGTAATATCCTGAAGATATTCCCAACGACAAATTCTTACGTTTCGATATTTTGTTCGAGTATCACTTGTCTTGCCCAAGTAAATTGACACCCAAAGCATAATGTGCTAGTAAAAGAACCACTTACTAACATATGCACAGGCCGCTCATAATAACAGAGAGATCTCTGAGACGTTGCTTAGCTCCGTCGCAGAGATCTCCGAGAAAGTCTCGCGGTGCTCAGCCTGGCTGTGGATCTTCCAAACTCGAGAAGTGAAAAGACTCTTAGCAGGAATCTATGCTAGAATGTTTGAATTCTTCCACGGAGCGATGAAATGGTTTCTTGATTCCAGAGTGGGGAGATTCTTCAAGTCTTTTGATGAGTCGATTAAGGAAGGCTTTGATACTGCCAAAGACAGTATAGAAACTCAAGTCGAAGAATTATACCGCCAGGCTCATATCGCTTCCAGTGCCGAGGCACGATGTGCTGAAGTTCGTCGGCAGCGTGAAACGACAACGAATAAATCTTCCGCCTCCGGTCATCTAGTGATTCTGTGTCTGGAAGCAACACTTGAAAGGGTCCATTCTGAAAGATTAACCTTGAATCCCGATCATATCTTGGAACCCGGTAGCTTGCTTCAGTCAGGTCCACGCAGCAGTGATATTGAGCCTGCGATTCGGCCCGCTGAAGGCGGCATCACCCGTCAACAATTAAGAGAATATGAGCCCCATTTACGACGTTTCATCGTCGGGAATGAAGGTCAGGATCTACTGAGCTCGGCAGTCTTTTGGCGCGCCGATGATCTCGTGCTTTTCAGGTGGCGTGCTTGGATGATGAATGATACCCAGTCAAGCACACTCTGGGTATCAAGTCAGCCCGAACTTGATGGAGTAACAAGCGCAAAAGCTCTCGCGTTTTCCACCATACTCGCAAGCTGGCAGGCGGAGATGCCTGTGATTTCCCACTTTTGCACCCGGGCCCGTGAAGATGAGGTGCACGACGGGATGAGCAAAGGGCAAGTCGGTCTCCTGGGACTGGTATATAGTCTGATTTGCCAGCTTATTCAGTTTGGTCACGGCGATGAAGTATTGGACATACAGGAAAGTGTCAAAGCCCTGGATGGACGGAGCGAGAGCTGGAGTGCAAGTCTCGATGTGCTCAAGGCTCTACTTGACCGGATGCCTCCAAGGTTCCTTTGCGTCATTCATGGCCTGAATAATCTGGAATGGGGAGAGCAGGAATCTATGTGCCGACAGGTTATTGAAATTCTGTTGGCTCGCCAGAAAAAGAGTGGGGTTGTCCTTGGTCTTCTCATTACCACAGACGGACAATCCCGACTTCTAGCATCTCTTGTGAGCATGGAAGACAGATGTCTCTCAGACAAGAAAGCCAAAGAAATTGTCGGTGGAAATGGTTTCAATGCACTTTGAAAGGCGAGTCGTCCCATAGATGTGTTTAAGTTTATCATATTGGGGCGATTGCGGTAGATAGCATTCAAGAGTTGGGATTACTTAGCGCTTCAGATTCACAGATAAAAATGGAGATTCCACGGCATTGAACCGTGTAGTAGTTAGTTAGATAGATAGAAGAGTATCATAAAAAGTTATATACACCCCAATCCTCCCAATCAATCAGAAAACACCTTCCCCTTGCCTTCCAAGGGCAGAAAAGAACCAACCAAATGCAATGAATATTTTTACACGAAAAGCCCCGAATCACCACTAGCAAGCGTATCAAGCCCACCCTCCCCATCAAGCAAAGGGAAAACCTCCTCAATCCGATGCTGAAGAATATCTCGTTCAGCCTCCCACTTCCTCAACTGCTCAGCCTTATCCTTCGCCTGGTTAGCCCCACCATACCAAGCCTTCTTCGCCGAAACAAGACTCTCAACCTGCTCCTCGCGCGCACTTTCAACAAGCGCCGAAACCATAGTTCGCCAGTTCTCCAGTCCAACCTTTAGACACTGTGCGCAGCGGCCGCGGGATGTCAGATCAGGCGAATTGTGAAGACTTATGAGTGTTGATTCGGACATTTCGACCGCGTCGCGGGTCCAGGCTAGACCGTGCTCGCGACTTGAAGATGCATAGAGGATTTCGCCGATGTAGGTCATTAGGCCTGCTTCGTGACAGATTGAGCCTGTTGTGCGGGTTGGTGGGCCATTGCCTGTTGGGGATGCGGGTGGGTATTCGGCTGGGATGAAGACTGTTGAGAAGAGATTGAATACCGGGGCAAGGGGGTTGAAGCCTTGCGTTGGTGGGGTGAGGATTTGATGATCTTGGACTACCGGGAGACTGCGCCAGGCTTTGAGGACGGATGTGAAGAGGGATAGGGCGGTTGGTAGGTCGCCCTGGCGGGCATTGTGGACAGCCAATGCAGTTGAGACGCGCATCAGGTTCTCGGATGGTGGTTCGGGGCTGGTATTCTTCAACACGCCCGTTTTCAGATCGATTAGGTTATCCGCGCCGCCTTCAATGCCACCTGCGGCTATGTCTAGTGCCCAGATGTACATATCACCTGCTGTCATTCCGAGTCCCTTGTAATCGAGCCAGTCGGCATAAGCGAGTGCAGCTTCGACCTTCTGGTTTGTTTCGAAGCCGTTTGTTGTCAGGATCTTCATGTAGAACTTCTCCGGCGGCGGGGACGCAACTTCGCAATCCTCCTCGTGAATAACGTAGTTCGCAGCCGCGGGCATAGGCTTTGGACGAGGGTTTGAAGGACCGATTACATGTTCCGCTGGAGCAGAGACACGCTGTTTCTTATCAGTTAACCATCCCTCCAGATTCTCGGCGGCCTTTGCAGCGCCGAGAAGAGCCTGGAAATAGCCACGACGCCAGGGCTCGCTTTTAGCGGAGATATCGAGTCCCGTCAGACCGACGCCCTCGACGAGGAATCCTCCGTCTCCTTGCTCGAAGATGCCCGCGCCTTCGCCTTCCACGTTCTCCAGTCGTTCGATGAGTTCCTTCAGGTAGCCTGCTACCATGGGCCAATCGGTTAAGAGGCGGTTTGTGTACTCAGGATGTTGCAGGGCCTGTGCGGAGCGGAGACACCAGCGAGATTTCCAGGACCATTCTGGCGGTGATGGCCATTTGTGCTCGATGTCTTCTTGGTATACGCCGAGCTTGACGATTGAGAAGAGGAAGAAGATGGCGGATAGGGTGAGGGTGGTTTTCACGGTGTAGCTGAAGCGTTTCTTGTAGTGCTCGCGACTAGTCGTTGATACTAAGCGGCCGAAATGCTTGCGCAGGTGAATTGAAAGCGGGGGGACAGGTCGTGAGAGTGGTTGTGGTGAGAGGAATTGTAGCTGTGGGCGACCTGACGGCGGGGAGATTTGCAGTCGAGTTCGGTGGGTGAATGGTCGGAGTGAGTGTGATGCGGGATGCCTTGATGGTTGCAATGGTCGCACCCGAGCTGGTATGCGACCAGCGATATTGCGTGACAGCATTTTGGGTGGTTGGATTGAATGTTGAATTGAATTGAAGATGCGCGCGAGATGCGACGAGTCTGGCCGGTTTGCTGTGTTTGTTCACATCACGTGACACGTGCCGAGGAGCTCCAAGCGCATCGGAAGAAGAAAAGACATCCATACATCTTCCATTCACAATGTATGGCAAATCTTGGCATGCTCTTTTCGTTTTAATGCTCCCCCCTGGGCCCTCGCTCCCTGAGCATAATTAAGCGTTAGGATGAGCGGCCTGGGTAAGCCCGTCCCCAAGAAAATGCACCCTCAATGACCTGTGGCAGTCATCTGTTTATCTTAGGATTTGAAATTGTGTTCACTTTTACGTCTATATAAGTGAACTCTTGAAAAAAATAAATATAAAAAGAAAAATAAGAAGCCTTTTGGATGGATGAATACCTACATATATGGTGGAGGTACACCGAATGTCTGATAACAAAAATACTTTGTGGTCACCCTCCGTCCTTTATCTCTTTGTGCCTCTCCAAGAGACTCCGCCAAAGATGCCACAAAGCCACTTCTACTTAAAGGGCTTTTGATTTGTCTTAGATGATTGACCGCCCATAGGACTTCCTCTTTTGATAAGCTTTCGATGGCATATACAAAAAGCGGTCGAATGTATCCCGGATTGAGTGCCCCACCACTCGAGGCGTTCCAATCTCCTTCGACGATATCTCGCATTTTGCTCATAGCCTCTATGGCTTCGGGGGATGCAAATGGAGGATCCCCAAGGGTCCGACCAAGCGCGACAACCTCAGCAAGGTATGCTGCCGTGCAAAGACCGACAATGGCAATGAGCGGGTCTACGATCGTATGGCTCAAATGATCTCGAAGTTCGCCTGGTAGTAGCCGCAAAGGGCCCGGTCGAGCTTCCCATAGAGATGACATCTGTTTTTTCAGACCGTTGGAAATTTCGGTTACTTCTGCCTGGTCTGTTGGGGTAATTCGTGACCGGCGATAGTGGCTCAAATCAGCGACGCGATTTGAAATCTTCTGAAGTTCGAGGTAGAAGTCAAATAGCGGAGCGCTGACGGTATCGTACAAGACATTTGCTGAATTTTGATCGCGTTCTAGTAGAGAGAGACTGGGAGGATGCATCACGTGGCACTGAAGAAGACTAGAAACTGGCTCAGGAAGGAGGCCAGGATTTCCTGCGCGTTTAGTTGCAGTGTCAATGAATTGTAGCCAGGCGCCAATTCGCAAGGAAACAGGCGAGCGATCATGAGTCAGTAACCAAGTTTCCAATCTTGTCACGAAGTGGCCGTCTAGTCCTCCAAATACAGAACTATCCTCATTAGGGAGCGTGACAACGGATAGAGAAAGGAGGAACACGACGACAAGGACGGTATTAAAGTCAACAGCATCGTTGCTCGAGATTGACTCAAATTCGGCGGCAGCAGCTTGGTATAGTGACATGGCATGTGACATGGGTAGACGATCAGCCTGAGCTCTATACAGAGCTTGTACGGCCAGAATGGAGGTAGCCACGCAAGTCTCTTTGAATCCCAACTGGGCGACATGGATTTTGATTCTTTTCCAGTTGAAAGAATCAAAAGGTGAGACAATGGGAGATTCCACATTTTCAAGGAAGTAGCGATATGAAGACAGAGTCGGAACTTCCAAGGGTCCCAAATCCATGGCTAGTGTCAGAAGGATATGTTGCGAAGTAAGTTCGAAGCGAGATGGAGACTCCGTGACATTCCGTTCATCTTCTTGATAGAACTGATCGACTGTGTGCTGGTCGTGTTGTGATACATCAGCATCGAGAGGCGCCAGAAGACTTTGGTCAGGTGGAAGGGTATCATCAGATGCTTGCGGAGTCATGGCAGCACTAGGGCCGGTTCGAATTTCACCGTTGAAAGGTTGCTCGCTAACCAAAGTCTCGCCATTATCGGGTGAGGTTCTTGCACTAGATGGATGTTCCTCCAAGCGTAGTGATCCCGGCTTCGGATCCTCGGGCACTCGCAATTGTCTCCGCCTGCTCTGGTGCCCGTAAGCGCATGTTTTCTTTAATTTGATGCATTTTTGACAGCTAGGTCGCTGTTCGTCACATTTAACCTTCCTGGATCTGCAGGTAAGGCATCCAGTGCGAACACGACCCTTATAGTGGGCATTCACAAGAAGACCAATCCTCCTAGCGTGTGGACTAGGGATTGTGCAGGTCCCAAAGGCTTCGGCCGAATCCATCGGTGCTTCCGATGGTGATCAACGCGCAGAATTATCAACGCAAGCAAATGTCGTTTCAAGCTAGCGGTGTGTTTTGGACTTTATCTTTCGTCTTGGGCATCTGCTCGCAGCTTGGGGGCATTTCCGGGCGGGAGATGACTGGGGCGGAATTTCCACAATATCTCCGGACGACAGTAAGGTTCACGCCCCACTTCTGTTGACCATATTTCGATTGGGCAGTCGACACGCATACTTCTGGATCTCTCGAACACGGCCCAATCATGATGTGCCAAAAGACCACAATGTTTGTGTCTGGATGGGCTGATTGGTCCATGAGTGGTGTCGAAAACGCCCACCCCATTCCATATTTGAAGGTAGGCTTTGATGGTATCTTCGCCACAGGGCCGTTTGTCAGGACATCCAGATGATACGATTTTTGTTGGCTGTCGTTATCGCTCAGACAAACTATCTGTCAGCTATGGTTGGCGAAGCTGCGGAGTAGACCCGCGGTACCATGGCCTAGAGAACTGCCTTGGCCGAGTAGCATATCTCTCTTGGATCGACCGCTGAATCTGGGGTTTTGGATCATTCTGTCTCATTTTCAGTTTGAAGTTGCAGTCTTGGTGTGGCATTGTGGCTGCTCGTCTTGACTGAGCCATGGCGTTGATCTTTTTCTTGCCTGTCTGCCTGAAAGAAACACTGTAAGCCAATTTACACGGCTTTGGGCATAGGCGCAGAGCCTACCTTATCGAAGAAATATTTTGATAGCCATCAGGAAACAAACTCCAGCTGCATATCCCTGGATCCTGGAATATCAGCAACAAAGTGCCACATGTGAAGCACCACGAGTAAGGAAGCTGGCTTGGCAGATTTCATCTTGATTGATATAGAAGCCAGTAATGGAAAATCTATAGGACGGCCCGGAGTGAAGGGGATTCCGTGCTTGGTCAACGTTGTAGCTGTCGACCATGGAACCGAGCAGGAGCAGATGGCAAAAGAAACTAACAAGGAGATCGATGGTTGACGAGATCTGTTTCTATTATACGTATATCTTTTGTGGGAAAGGAACATGAAAATATCACGCCGCCCTGCGTGCCGAGGGTGGTTTTCCATCGATATCTTGGTTCCAAGAGGCGTCCTAATCAAATTACACCAATGTGTTACTACTGCCGAGTTACTATCGTGAAGCGATGAACCACATAATAAAACGGAGTGGGAAAGGAAAAGAGATCAAATCAATCCGATTTGTCCCTGATACTTTTATTCTACTTGCGCCTACTTTTTCCAGTGCGAAATTAACTGTGAGGTAGGAGGTCGGAGGTAGGTATGTGGTTAGTTATTGAATGCGAAGAACATGAATCGACTCTCGAGCCGATCGCCATATGCCTACATTCTCTCGAACCGATCTGCCCTTATCTATAAGCGATGGCGTATTAATACTTTATCTATAACCGAGCAACTCTATCTCTGCCGTTGTGCCAGGATGCCCATATTAGGAAATTCGGCACAAAACTAATTGTTCGTTCCTCTATGTTAAATATGATTATTTTTGAATAATCCCTCGCAGGCTAATTTTGAGCTGGAGCCCTAGACGATCATTTTGCAAGAATTTTGTGAGTGTTTGCTGGAGCTGGTTTGGCTCAAACTACATTTTGTCCAAGAATTATAAAACGAATTGTGCTGCAACTGACAGGATCTATTACAAGGATAACCTGAAAAACATTGACCGGACACACTCTATTTCGATACACACTCCATCGATACCCTTTGATCATCTGAGTCGCCCTAATGAAATATCCCTATGCCCGCGAGCAGCATTATGCTGAGCTAGCCGTCTTACGAGCCTCGATCCTCACAAAGCGAGTTCAATCTACGGTCAGCGAAATCTCCAAATACGACAACTCGCCAGTTACTATTGCCGACTTTGGAGCGCAGGCCCTTCTCATCAAGGTTCTTCATGATGCCTTCCCAAATGATAAATTCTTGGGAGAGGAAGACTCGGCTGTTTTGAGAGCTGACGTAGCTCTCAGGGACAAGGTATACGATCTTGTGTCATCTACAATAGGAGTGAGTGACTCAAAGGCCTTTGGTGCTTTGTTGCCTAAGCCATCTTCTGTGGAGGAAATGTTGGATTTAATTGACCTTGGCGGGCGTGGAACTGGGGGCGATAAGGGTCGTTTCTGGGTTATGGATCCCGTCGACGGCACTGCCGCATTCTTAAAAGGTCATCAATACGCTGTCTCTCTGGCTCTTATTGAGGACGGGCGAGAAGTGGTCGGTGTTATAGGATGCCCAAACATTGGGGCCAATATGACCAGACTTTCGGAGGAAAATGTCGTGAAAAATGGTCTTGGTATCATGCTCACTGCTGTTCGAGGTCAAGGCTCGTCTATTCGGAATATGACTTTGTATGGGCTTGAAAACGCCATTTCTCTACAAAGACTTGCGCCCTCTAGCTCTAAAAAGCTACATATCATCGACTGCGCCGCTGCCACAGACTGCCGCCACGATGTTATCGCTCGCCTCGCTGATGCTTTCGGTGCGATATTCCCAAATACAGAGATTTGGTCATCCCATATTCGATACGCGGCGCTCATCGTCGGTGGCGGTGATGTTCAACTTTTAGTGCCAGCTAGCCCATCATGCAAGATGCATACATGGGATCATGCAGGCGCGCAGTTGATTTTCACCGAGCTAGGAGGAAAGGTAACAGACCTGGATGGAAATATTATAGACTTTGGCGCCGGCAGAGATCTCAACCGGAATAGGGGGCTAGTTGCAGCGAGGGGAAAGATCCATAAGTCCGTGCTTGACACGATGAAGAATATACTGGAAGATAGTGGAAAAGGAAAGAGTCAGTTTGATTAAGCTGGTGTAAGCCAACTTATGATATACCACAAGCTGGAATTCTCTAGTAAGCCACTCATGTTAAATACGTATCCCCTTCATCTTACCAAGTATGTTACCAAGTATAAAAATGGCAGCAATCGCAAACAATTACCTCGAAAAATCGTCCAATATGACAAAACAAGGAGTTTGAAACAACAATGGTACCAAAAGGAAATCACAGATAATATCAATCACTATGAATCAAGACGAGTATAAGAATAGATCAAAAAGCAAATTCGGAACTTTACAGTGTTTACCCGCCCACCCAATGTGGAACGCATTTTAGTCATTACGAGCTATAACTAAGGGATGATTCAATAGAACTTCTGATTCCTCATAGGAAATGCATACTTTATTTTGCACTGATGTAGAGAGATTCCTTTTACCCACGGGCGACCTTCATGATTCTGGTTACATGTGCGACATCATCACAAATAATTTGGTCCATCTGGCCTTCACGAATCCAGTTTACTACCTGAGCTTCCACGTCCACACCATAAGACTTAAGTTTTGCCAAAGGCTCCGGGCGCGGAACATGCAGGAAAACGGCAAAGCCCTCTTTGTGGAGTTGTTCGGCTTCACCACTAGGGAAATGTTGGATCTCAAGATTTATGGCATCCACGTTTGCTTCCCGCGCCAGAGCAGCCGGGTCGATCAAACGAGAATGCGACAAGCCCACCGTGGGAACCTCTTGGATAGCCTTCTTGACAGCCCGCAGCTGAACGAAATCGAAGGAAGAGAATTGTAGAAGGTCGGCACATTGGAGATCATCAATCAGAGCCCTCAGCTTCGGAAAGATGACGTCGTCTTTGTCGTAGATCTTCAGTTCAAGTTGATAAATAATGCCAAGTTCGCGCGCAAGGTGCAAGGCATCTGTGAGGCGAGGGATGCGTTCTCCTGCAAATGATTTGTCGAACCATGCGCCCGCGTCGAGCTGAGCAATCTCCGCATAGGTCATATTTCGAACAAGACCCTGGCCATTGGTGGTGCGATCCACAGTATCATCGTGGATGAGGATCAATTCGCCATCGCTAGTCAATGCGAGGTCGGTTTCGCAAGTGACCCCTTTGCCACCAAACTCGTGAGCCTTCCGGAACGCGGCCAGGGTGTTCTCTGGCGCACCAGCACTATGGCCACGGTGTCCGGCAATTCGGATCGACTGCGGTGTCGTTCTGAGGGTATTCATTTTGCTAATTTTCTGTTGTGAGAGCGTTGGTGTGGTCCGAATCCGAGTCGTAAGATTATATATCAAGTATTCCAAGTTGGCACAGGGCTCATGCTTGCAAAAAGAATCGCCTAGACCTATTGTCCCTCGCTGTCCCTTGTTGGAACCTTATAAGTGGGGACACCTCAAACGTCAAAGGTCGCAGTTTACCGTGGTTCTAGTAGTAGCTGCATGATTGGGCCTAGCCGAGCGTCGAGACAATCATGATATAAAGCTGTCCCACGTGGGGATCCCAGGCCCCGCTGCTCGGATAGAGATAAGAACTCGAATCGAGATAATCTTAATTTTCAACTCTTAGTCCGAGGCTAGTACCTTCCCAAGGGTTACTAGGAGGGATTTTTCGATAACCGCTGCTATCTTTAAGCGATGGTTATCTCTTGCCGAAAGTGGCACATTTTACCTTCTACCAACAATTTGATCTGCGGGAATCTCCATGCTGTTGCCCTATGTTGTTGCTCCCAGTTAATGTTTTTCAAAGGGCCTTGCTAATTATACTGCATATTCTTAGTGTCATACTTTTGATGTCTATTAAGCCTCGACATGGAAGCGGAAATTGGAAAGTAGGGTCTGCTTTTTAGGGAGGTTGATCTATCGTTCTTTTGGTTTACTGTTAGTGACATGAAAATGGAAGTACAGTGAGCTGCAACTAGCTTCGTTGTGAAAGGAAAGGACCAACTGGTTGAAATGGATTAGGGAAACATGATGGTACTTGTCTGGGATCGTTAAGCAGGCTCCCACATCCTTTGTAGATCGTTTCAAACTCAGCCTTCTAGTCAACAACATACATACACGCCTCCCTGTCTTGCCTTGTTTCTTGTCATCGCCATTCAAGTGTACATTCTTCAAACGCGAAAGTTATTATTTGAGCAAAAAAGAAGAAAACTATGTAAACAACCAAGGAAGATTTTCCCAAAATTTCCCATACAAAATAGACACACCTTTCTTGGAATCAGGTTGTCCAAAAACCCCCATAAATTAGGCACCATTGACCACTCTACTTTCCTTTTGAGTGGGCGCTTGAAACATACTGCGAAGCTCCTTTGTTCAAACAGTCTTTTCTTGCCTCACCTCGATCGTCACAGTAAAATCCACATGATTCTTAGAAAAAGCACGCGGTGAGATCTTCCGCTCAAAAAGATGATCCAATTCGGCAGTAGTGCGATTCTTGGTCTCAGGAACGCAGAAAAAGGAGAAAATAACTGCAAGGAGACACCACCCGCCCCAGAAGAAGCCGGCCTTGGCAGACCAGTTCCAAGCGGTGGGATTGAGCATGTAAGAGTTTAGAACTGAGACGATGATGTTGGTGAGTGTGTACACCCAGCGCGCGAGCACGATTGACTTGCTGCGTAGGAGCGCCGACGGGATCTCCGAGCATAGCGTGTTTGTCAGTGGACCAATCGTGCAGTTGTACAGGAAGGATGAGACGATCAGGCTGGAACCAACTGCCCACGAATAGCCGGACTCCGGTTTCATCGCTTGTGGGATTCCCAGGGCCCCGATGATGATCAGGAGGAAAGACATCAGCAATAGAGCGACGAAATAGATGGTTCGCCGGCCAAAGAGAGGGAGAAGGGTCCACTTTACATGTGAATTAGCCTGGGTGTTATAAGGGTGTGAGTTCGAGGGCTGCGGTGGTTTACTTACTGAAAAGAAGCTACCGACTATCGCGACTGCGTAGCCGGCAATAGCCATATTGAAGGCTTGGGTGGTGGGCAAGCCAGCTTGCTCGAGAAAATACGTCGAGGACCCACGGAGAGGATTTCCGCTGAGGATTTGGATGCAATAGATACCAATGACGATAAGTGTTCTCGTCAGGTTGACCTTCGAAAAGCAGGCACGGTATGAAGTTCTTTCATCCACAGCTCGCTCGTGCTCCGTGGTGACTACCATTAAAGCAACATTCTTGTCAATGTTGAAGTGAACGTTCTTCGGGGACGTCAGGCGTTTGACAACCATCCGAGCTTCATCCACACGGCCCCTACGCACAAGCCACCAGGGCGATTCTGGGGCGAAGTATACCATTGGTATCAAGATGGCTGGCCAAACCCATCTATGCTTTTGTTAGAGAACCAGACGCTAGATTGTGGGCATATCAGACGTACTGTAGAGCAAAGGGAATGCGATAGGCCCACTCGTCATCTCGACTCAGGAGACCTCGTAGGACGCCAATACATATGATTTGACCAAAGGCCTAGATTTTGTCAGCCAAAGCAAATTTCGCAGTAGCAAATTGGGAACCTTACCCAGCAGAAGTTGACGTAGTTGGTCAGGTAGGCCCGCAAACACATCGGTGTGATCTCGAGAGCGTAGATGACGGTGATGGTCTGGAAGAAGCCCAAAGGGATTCCTGGACCACAAGTTAGTATTGATATGCAGTCACAATGGAATGGGAACCCCAACCAAATAGTATTTGGCCAATCAAAAGAACCGTAAGCGACTTAGCAAAGAAAGTGATAAAAACGAAAGCGATGGTGATGAGGAGACTCCACATCATGCTTGTGCGAAATCCGTATCGCTCGCAGAAATAGCCTGCAATGAGCAAGCCTGCGAGTTGGCCAATAATGGAGCCATTGCTTAGTCCGGCCTGCCATGGTGCCGATATCTGATACTCGTCTCCCTTAACATGATTCCCGAAAGCTTTCATGAAGGCCGGTTGAGCGTATAGAGTTCCGACAAGTTTCGTGTCGTACCCTTCCATGACGACTGCGGTGGACATGATGATACTCCATATGACTCCTGTGGAATATAACTTGAGTGCCTCTAAGAATGTCAAGTCGTGCTCAAATGCGTTGGCATCCTGAGCGTTGGCGATTTTCTCGATCTCCGCGCTATCAGGTTTCCCGTGGGACGGCAAGTTTGCAAGATCCTTGTTGTCCATGTTGTATCGAGGCTCGTAATATCTCTTGATTCTGAATGAACTGGAAAAATTCCAAAGTAGAGCAGTCGTTGTCTGTTATTGCGTGCCACTACCCGGCGTTCTAGGGATGTAGCAGACCAAATATAAAAGCCTGGCGCTCAAGCAACATCTACATTGGTAGCCACTTCGTGTCGCAGGAGGTGAGAACAACCAGCCATGTGGTGATCTAAGAAACTCCGACTGGTGTTCGACTTGCAAAGTTCTGTAACTGACGATGTCGGAGGCGGCCCATATGTCGTTATCTCTAAGCGACGATCTGGGGTTCCTTTATCTTTAACCGACAACCTTATTTCCTGCGCACGTTTTCTCGAAGTCGTTGCTTAGACATTGCCCAGACTATGGTACCGTATCATTGTGGCATTGGCAGACAAATTCTAGTCCACAAGAGCAAAATGGGTTTCGTATTGAGTTTCAACTATCTATCCTCTCGCCTTTCACCTTCGCCGGCATCATATACCCTATTAAAAGACAGCTATTGTCATTCTTGATGAAAAGACCATCTCTCTCGAATATTTTTTTGGACGAGTCATGTCTGCCACAATCAATGGGCTGGACGCGTCGGCCTGTGTTCTCCACAATGAGCACCAGCAACCTTCTTCGAAGAATGATAACGGAGATAGTACCCTTCATGGGGATCTTGGGGAGGATTCACCCCAGCAACGTTTTTCCAAGCCCTCTTTCCATGTCACTGCCCCCAGTGGATGGTTAAATGATCCCTGCGGCCCGGGGTACGACCCAGTGACTGGACTATACCATCTTTTCTTCCAGTGGAATCCAAAAGGCAACAACTGGGGCAACATGTCATGGGGTCATGCCACTTCCTCCGACCTTGCTTCATGGAAGACAGATCCGCGGCCAGCGTTGGTTCCATCAACAGAATACGACCGCTGCGGTGTCTTCACTGGTTGTTTACGAGCAACCGATATACACGGAAACTCTGGAGGTCTCACGATCATCTATACCTCGGTAAATTGCCTTCCGATTCACTGGACGCTTCCGTACGTCAATGGGCGTGAATCTCTAAGCCTGGCCGTTTCAAGTGATGGTGGCAAGACTTGGGAACGTCAGGCGTGTAACCCTATCCTCCCAGGTCCGCCTCAAGATCTCTCCGTAACAGGATGGAGAGATCCTAGCATTGCAAACTGGAGAGGACAGCAGAGTCTTTCTCGAAGCAAGAGGTCTGACCTATGCGGCCTCATCTCTGGGGGTATAGTTGCCCAAACACCCACCGTTTTTGTCTATACCGTCAACCCGACAGACCTGCGGGAATGGCAGTATGAAGGCCCTTTAGTCGATGTGGGCCTGAACTTCCGTCCCTCACGCTGGTCAGGCGATTTCGGCATAAACTGGGAGGTGGCTAATTTGATGACCCTAACCAATGAATTTGGTGACTCCCGGGACTTCGTTATCATGAAGATTGAAGGAGGACTACACCCAGAAGACTCTATTCAAAATACCCACGAAGCCCGTCAAAGACGCCATACCCGAGGCCAGCTTTGGATGTCCATCAAACCGTCTACACAAAGACACACCAGCAAGGACGCGTTGACAACTTATGCCTTCGGTGGGATTTTCGACCACGGTTGTTTCTATGCTGCCAACTCTTTTTGGGACCCGCAAACATCCCAGCATATTGTATATGGATGGATCACGGAGGAAGATCTAAGTAACGACTCTCGCCATCGCCGGGGATGGAGCGGTATGGTCTCGCTACCTCGAACCGTGCGCTTAATAACCTTGCACAACGTCAAGAAGGCACGCACCTCATCCCTACAATCGATCACCTCAATCGAGATGGTTGCCAACGCATCAAAAGAAGGAAATACATTCTCAATTCACACTTTGGGAATTAGTCCAGACAGGCGCCTTTCGCACCTTCGACCCCGAGATAGAAAGGACCAACACCACAGCCTACCGTTGCCTCTCTCCCTCACTGGGACCTCTGATTATCACTTTCCCTTGACATCGACTCGCTGGGAATTACAGGCCGACTTCGCCGTTGGCCAATTTTGCAAACGAGTGGGAATTGAAATTGCCCACAATCCAGGTGAGTACTGCTCAACGACTCTGACCTTTTCACTTCAATGTATACCAATATTTATACCAATATTGACAAACTCCAGATTTCACCCACCGCACAACTCTAGCATGGACCCCGCTCAACGAATCATTCACAATCCACCGACCCGCTTCACAAGATCCCGAAATAAACCACGGATACGAATGTGCCCCTCATACACTATTCACCTTCATCAACGAGCAAGGCGAGGATATTGAAGAGACTCTAAAAGTCCACGCATTTTTCGACAAGAGCGTTCTAGAAGTCTTCGTCAATGAACGAACCGTCATTTCTACCCGAATCTATCATCCTGGGGACCGTTGTTTTGGAATGAGATTTTTCGCAGAACCGTTGGACAAGGTGGACTGTCCTAAAGAACAGCCAGCGTTGCTTCTCCGGGCTAATGCCTGGGATGGACTTGGGGAGAGCTAGAGCTAGTGGTAAGAAAAAGGCATAGATATATGGACCTCGGGATTATAGATTTGTATTGATTCTGTGAGATCTAGCCCATACGATGGTCCTGTCAGTATATAGCTGCATACTACTACCTTCGTCTTGAACCTGGTCCACACTAGTAATGCACAGATTGATCCAATCTACAAAACTACCAAAAAAAAAGAATCATTGACGTCAAAATCCATTCAATTCAGGATCTAGTATAGGGGAATCCAGTCGCAATTAAAAAGCGAATATCTATGTGTCGGCCATCATAACAAAGGAAAGAAATAGAAAAGCAATCAAGTCCAGTAATTTTCGTTTTTTTTTTTTTCAACAAAATATTTACTGGGACTTGTCGAAGTAACCCTCGCTCTCGAGCACGAGAATAATCTCGTGAACGATAGAGCGAACGCTCTGCTTAGAAGCATCAACAGTAAGGTCGGCCTTGGTGGGAGCCTCATAGGGGTCATCGACACCAGTGAAGCCCTTGATCTCACCGCGACGGGCACGCTCGTAGATACCGCGCTTGTCGGTCTTCTCGCAGTACTCGAGAGGAGTGTTGACGTGGACGAGGAAGAAAGAGCCGGACTGGGAGACGGCGTCACGGGCGTACTTGCGGGAAGCCTCGTAAGGGGCGATGGGGGCGGCGATAACGGCGGCACCGGAGCGGGTCAGCTCAGAGGCAACGAAGGCAATGCGCTGGACGTTGGTGTGGCGGTCTTCGCGGGTGAAGCCGAGCTCGGAGGAGAGCTCGTGGCGGACGGTGTCACCCAGGAGCAGGGAGACGGAGCGGCCGCCTTGCTGGTTGAGAGTGACCTGCAGAGCGCGGGCGATGGCGTCCTTGCCGGAGTTCATGTAGCCGGTCAGGAAGATGGTGAAACCCTGGGCGTTGCGGGGAGGGTTGGACTCGCGCAGGATCTTGACAACCTCGGGGTAGGAGAACCACTCGGGGATGTGGGCGCCGCTGCGGAGACGGCGGCGGAGCTCGGTGCCGGAGATGTTCAGGGTCTTGACGCCAGCGGGGACCTGGTCGACGGGACGGTACTCGTCGGTGTCGGGGAGGTAGGTGACCATCTGGAACTCGACGACTTCGATGCCGAGCTCGTCCTTGTACTTCTCGACGGCGTGCTGGGCATCGTAAGGGCCGTAGAAGTCCTCACCCTTGGAGTTGGAGCCGGGGCCGGCGTGGTCACGGCCAACGATGAAGTGGGTGGCACCATGGTTCTTGCGGATAATAGCGTGCCAGATGGCCTCACGGGGACCACCCATACGCATGGCAAGGCCGAGCAGACCCAGGACGGCCATGCCGTTGGGGTAGCGGGGCAGGAGGGCCTCGTAGGCGCGGACACGGGTGAAGTGGTCAATGTCACCAGGCTTGGTCAGACCAACGACGGGGTGGATCAGGACATTGGCTTGGCGAGAGCGAGCCGCGCGGACGGTCAGCTCACGGTGAGCACGGTGCATGGGGTTACGAGTCTGGAAAGCGACGACGCGGGACCAGCCCAGCTTGTCGAAGTGAACGCGGAGCTCAGCGGGGGTGTCTAAGGTTGAGGTTAGTATATAAAATGGGCAACAAACGAGGCGATTGGCCAAGCTCGGGAATCCAGGGGAAGCGTACAGCGCAGAGCAACATAGTCGTAGTGGTTCAGCTTGTTGACAGCCTCAATCTTTCCACCAATGTAGAACTCCTGGACGGTCTCGTTCAGGTACTTGATAGCAGGGTGCTCAGGATCTCCACCGAAGACAAGCTTAGCCTCCTTGGCCCTAGAAACAGAAAAGAATCCACGTCAGCCAGACCCACAATTAAAAGGAGCCGCGCCCGGTCCAGGCATTGCGTATAGCAAATGGTCCATGCACTCCACGCCACTTCCGAGCGATTCACCGCACCGGCGCTAGAACACGAGCAATGGAAATAGTATTATCCAGGTGTTGCGGTGTTGCGGGTGGAGATCGACAGAGGAGTCGCGGAGTCCGACAGGAGCGGACGGAGCGGACGGAGCGGGGGAATTGTCGAAACTCACTTGTCGGGGCGGTAGATGTCGTCGATGGTCAGAATGGCCAGGTTGCGGTCGTCACGGAAGTCACGCAGGGTGATGCGGCCACCGGCCTGCAGCTTCAGAGCATCGATTTCCTTCTGGGTAATGTCGAGGGTGATGGGCATGGAGAAGACATTGCCATCGGCAAGGCGGTTGTCAGCAACGACACTGGAGAGAGAAAGTGATGTTAGTATTGGAAATTGCCGTATTCCGGGGAATCCCAAAATGTCGGTATATGGAGGATTGAACGTACCCGTCGTAATCAACCTGGTTCATGAAACCTGGAAAAAACAAAGAAAGATCGGCGTTAGCATTGCCCGTCTGTAATTAAGATCCGCCCGCGCCGCAAAAAAAATATAGTAGTGGAAATATGGGGTCGTGGAAAAAAATCGAAAAAAGCAATGCGGTATTTCTTGGCCACTAGCATTCCAATTGCTAATTGCATTGACCATGCCGATTGTTGACAATACAGTCAGCAAGGCATTGCCAATGCATTGGCATTGCATTGGCAGTGGGATTGCGCAAGAAGTGCAGTCTCCCATGGTGAATAGAATAGAATAGAATAGTGGGGGGAGGGGCAGCATGACGCGATTGCCAAGCATGGAATTTCAGATTGCAGCGAAAGAACTACTTACCCTCAAGAGGGGAGAAACCACCGTTCATGATGAGTTCCAAATCACACAGCTGACGCTCAGTGAGGACAACAGCGGGGAGAGTCTCAGCCTCGGCGCTGAGCTGCTCCTGGCGGGGAGCATCGCGGGCGAGCAAGTCCTTGAGGACACCACCGTGGGGAGCGTTGGCCATTGTGAAAAGAGGGTATGAGGGGAGGAGGGGAGGAGGGGATAAGAGAGGATGAAGAAAAGAGAAGGGAAGAGAAGGAGAGAAGGAAGGAAGAAAAGTGGGAAAGGTGAGAATTTCTAGTTCCGAACCTTTTGGAAGGGTAAACCGGGATGGACAAGGGCCACGCATGGATGGACTGATCTAATCGCCCAGACCGTCGTCAACGGTGGAGTCTGTTGGAGTCTTGGGCCCCGCTGACGCTGTCCTGGCTGTCCAGACAGAACTCGATGTGATGGAGAACCAGGGGTTGCTCGCCTATCCTGCATATCCTTGCTGCAATGGACCTTCTCGAACACGTTTCGAATTGATGTTTGTAGTATATCGAGGGACTCCAGGGACTGCATATGGGTACCTACCCAGATCCATACTCGTACCCATTCAGGTACCCTCAAATATCCTGTCCATACATATACTACATACTACTTATATCTACTCGTAAGCAGAATTATACTCGTAGACTGCCAACAATCTATCCAACACCCCCCCATCCCTTATGCCTACGGGGTATCCTGCACCCTCCACTCCCCCAAAGGCAGACGTACGCAATCTCCGCTGGCCGCGGACTCGCGTACTCGTTTATGGCGGGGATCTTCCCGGATTTTCAGGGGGCGGCATTTAGTCGATACCTATAGGTACTAGGACTCCGCCTCCCTCGGATTAGGATCATCTCCATTAATCTCAACAGGGGTGTCCCACAACTCTGCAAGCAGAGTTGAATCTATACAACATATCAGATTGCATACTCGTCAGTCGCCGTAAGCCCAGTGCGTGGCGGTACAGCCATTAACGGTACGTCCACGTGACACTGTGAGCACGTCAGCGGCCGCGGAGGTGGCGTGCTTCAGCAGCATCTTTCGTCCCAAAAGGGAAGGGATCCCCTCCGAGGCCGGCCTTGGCAATTTCCATTTAAGCTTTTTGGTTGGCACGGCAGTTGCTGACACATGAGGACTAGTATCTACTGCACAGTATGTACACTGCACGGGAACTAGTTAATAGAGGCATTGTACTGTGTACAGAGTACAAGTCATATAGAAGGCACATTATGGTACTCGTATTACCCAACGCCAAACACCTATGTACATACTACTCTCACTTGATATCGATATCTATACATCGAACCCTGTTCCATCAGACAGCTCCCAATACACTAGTACTTTTGTATATACACGCGTCCTGATCGACTAGCCCAATAGACCCCTGTTCAGGAGGTACGGAGAACTATACGAGACGGGGCGGAGCGGAGTGACTAGCAGACTGACTCGCAGATCAATGCACCGTCAACCCAGTCCCCTCCCGCGTAATCGTCTTATTCGCAAAGTCCAACGAGAAAGTCCCCATCAATTCCAACGAAGGCCTACTAGCTGTCGCATAAGAACCACTCAAATACGAAGCAATCTCCTTCTCAGAAGAAAGCGCCGAATCAAGGGACCCCGTATCCTGCATAATGAAGAGCACAGCCACCTGCGAGAACTCAATCACCGACTCCGGTACCCCGGTCGACTTGGCCTTGGAGCTACTGGTCGATGTGGCGGTCGCTGTTGCTGGGTTCGCTGCGATCGACGTCGTCTTAGTCTCGGTTCCGGTCTCCTTGGACCCACTGTGGTTGCCGGAGCCGTCGACGAGGATTCCGTTGATTGTTTGCTCTGATCGGGCGGCCAGGAGTGTGGGGGTGGGTTGCGTGGAGTCCTCCAGTTTGTCGAGATCTTGGTCTAGATCTAGGTCAATGGAGCGTCGGCTGTTACCGCTGCTGCTGCTACGGTCGACGTCGCTGAAAGCAATGAGCGCATTCTCCGTCTTACAGGAGATGTTGTTCATGCTGAACAACGCCATGATCGTGACAGGGTCGAGGGTGATATCAAATTTCGTCTTTGACTGGTCAAAGATAGTAGGCAGGGAGCTACCCATCGTAGCGTTCTTGCTGATGGTCCCATTATCCACGTTTGAACTGATACAGCTGCTATCGCCAGAAGTGGTGCATGTAGAACCGGTATATCCATTCGAACAGACACATGAGCACTGGCTTCCGCTCGAAACGCTCACGCCGCCATTTTCGCAGGGGTTGGAAGAGGCACAACTGGTGTCGCTGCTGCTGGACTTTTCGTTGGGGACGGCGACGAGGAAAACTGGAAGGAGGACGGCGAGAATGATGATGATGAACAGAACCACACAGAGAATAATGAACCATTTTCGCGCCATGCCGCAGCAACGGCGTGGGGGCTTTTTGGCGGCAGGTTCATCCGCGTTCGAGCCGAGGGCTTCACCGTTGCGTAGGCCGGAGCGGCCGAAGAATACGGGCCAGGAGCCACGGGGTTTGTCGGGGGTATCCAAGGCCGGGTTAGGGAACATGTGTAGAATATCAGAAATAGAGCCGGAGTTGCGGCGTCGTCCTGTTACTGTTGTCAGTGGTTTGTTTTTCGTTTACCTCGGAATAGAAAATGGAACTCACCAAATGGAGCTTTCGGTTCTGCGTCTGCGTTCAACACATCGTTCCGACTCGCTGTCCTTCCGTGGTCCAGGTTAGATGCGAGTTTAGTCGCTCGCCGAATAAGGTCAGACAAGCTGGACAGACTACCGCGTGCCTCGGCATTTCGTACAGCACCGATATCCAGACGAGGTGGTTTACGGCCACCAGGTCGCTTGTCACTCATGGTAGGTGCGGCAGCAGGGAGAGCCTCCACTTCCTTTTCCAGACCTGTATCTCGATACAAGTCCATGTGGTCTGGGACTGGATGCGCAAAGCGAGGCTTTTCGGGATCGATGTACGATTCACCTGACACGGTCGAGGCAGATGCTCGTCGGACTGGGGTAGGCTGGCGCATAGCTTTGCCGATGGCCGCTACTGTGATCACGGCACCATCTGAGACGTCACTCTGCGAGTCGCCCTTGTGCTGGGTCGAGGGGACGCCCGGGACCATCACTTCAGAGTTAGGATTGGACTTCGAGATCGTACGCATTGTTGGCTTTCCCCGCTTGCCAACGCTGGCATTTCTCACGAGAGCGGCTTTGTCTTCTCGGACAGTGTCTTGGGAATGCTCTTCATCTTCGGATTCCGTATCAAGGTAAGCCCCGAGGATTTCTGATTCGGCCGGACCGGAGCCCCAGCTTGAGGGAATGGCACGGCTAGAGGCAAGAGAACCAAGGGTTTGGCGGGGATTAGGGAGTTCCTCCGGAATGGGTGAGACGGAGGATCGCCGGGCACGAGTCTTCTGAGCACTTGGGGCAGCAAGCCCTGCTGTCCGGTGTGGTTGTGGGTGACCCAAAGGCAGAGGCGGCTCTGGCAATGGGATTGGCGGAACAGTTGGAACAGAGGACGAAGTGGAAGCTGTGGAATGGCGGAATAGATCTTCAGTAGAGATTGAAATGCGCGGTGTCATATCCACTGTACTTGTGGGGCTCGGGCATGAGCCATCGTCGGCTGTATAAGGGCGCGGCGGATGATTCTGATAAGCTTTTGGTTGGGAGAAAGATCGAGCTGGCCGTGTTGGGAATGGATAATTGGAGCTAGTCTCGGAATCCATGCCACTCCTGACAGAATAGATAGACGGCGATGGAATTTGAGATGGCATCTGCGAGGGCACTTCATTTGGACGCGGCGGTCTTTGCGGGGGAGGGCCCCGGGGACCGAGATATCTGGGGTGCTGTTGCGGATTGAGCGGGCGTGGTTGGAGCCCTGAGGCAGGCAGAGGCCATTGCGTATGTTGAGAAGAGTTCCGTGGTGGAGGTGGGTTTAGTCTTGGAATTGCAGCTACGGGTATGGATGGCGGGACCCGGATTGGACGGACGCCAGCTTCCAATTGCTCCCTCGCTCTTTTAACGGATCCCTTCCTATCGGGTGCTGGTCCAGCAGGACGAGGCCCAGGACGTGCTCCCGGGCCGGAACTTGCTGGAGGGTTAGAGCTCATTGATCCGTGGCTGCTGTTGTCGGGGATTATTCCAACAGGAGTCGAAGTTCGGTGGATAGTGTGCAAGAGTTGGCCGTCTTATAGCATCAGGTTAAGAAGCAATAAGGATCTGGAAAGGTTAAGGTCACAGTCGAAAGCTTGTGCCGATAGATAGAATCAAGTTTCTTGGTTGCTCGATACCCTGATCGAGGAAAGAAAAGAATGGCAGGCAAAGGCACGAAACGAATGGACTGTGCCGAAATAACCAAAAAGTCGAAGAATGAAGTTGAAAAGTAATTGTCTAAACTGAAGACAGATACCGAGAGAACGAAGAGACGCTTGCGTGCTGCAG
The DNA here is from genome assembly GCA_031761475.1 of Penicillium pancosmium. Taxonomy (NCBI): domain Eukaryota; kingdom Fungi; phylum Ascomycota; class Eurotiomycetes; order Eurotiales; family Aspergillaceae; genus Penicillium; species Penicillium pancosmium. The sequence goes on along the minus strand of JAVMSB010000001.1, from coordinate 159,382 downwards.
GTCGAAGCTTAAGTTGAATATCACAAAAGAATGAAAAGGCATTCAATGCCACTGTTGAGAGAGCCTGCACGTTAGACATCAGATTACTCCTAACATTGTTTATAGGTGAATGACAATCTCTTACCACCGATCAACGCTGACTGCAAGAAAGAAAGAATCGCTCGTATCAAACTAGCGATGTTTCAAAACAGTAGAAGCCTGGATTCCACTTTCATATTAGAATGCGTCCTTGTGTTGCCAGCCAGACCTTTGAGCACCGACCTCAACTCACTATCGGTTGAGAACAGGGCTGGACAGAGGTATAGTACCGTACTCACAGTAGTCGCGAAAGGAGAAGGGAAAAGAGAAAGGAAGAGCCTCAAGCTCTTCGAGCAGAAAGAGAGTCGCGAGTGTCGCAACAAAGAAAGAGAGAAGAAAAAAGAGAAGAAAGGGACAGGGAGGAGTCACAACGGCAGACAGCCACATCCAGAACGGCACAACCGTTGGTCTCTCCCAGAACCAGCCCCGAAATAGATTAAACCCTGGTCATATTTTTTCGGGAGCAAGCGAAGTCACCAGGCCCGTAGTGGAGGTCGCTTCACATCGCGGGCCAGGTACGGAGTAGATAGATTAATTTTGAGGGGGCTCGGACGGCTCCTGGTAATCTCATGCCACCATGGGGCAAGCAATTCGAAATTCGAAATCGTCAAGGAGGTTTCAGGTCGCTACACATCTAGGCCGGTACCCTTGTCAAATGTGGGGACTGGGGCCGAGCGCACGAATCCCGATCTCGACGCTCGCCAGTGGGGTGCGTTCCAGGAGGTGCCAGGAGCTTAGTCTCCGACGCTACGTCTCACGTTGAGGGGCTCGTTCGCTTAGTGCGGCCAATGTGAGACGTCAAGAAAGTCCATTGTTTTGAACATGGAACAATCCTCCGTCAAGACTGGAGTCCATAGATATCACGGCCAACGGGTACAAAGTTAACTGCGGAGAATCAAAGTCATCCAGTGCACAATGACCCCAGCTGGGCCAAGGTACGTACAATTGAACAATCAACCCATCGTATAACCCCGGGCCTTCGTACTTCTTTTAGGTTGGAGGCTCGGAGATTTTCTCAAGGCGGAAACGTCGGGTGAAACATAATGAGAAGGCTGGCACTATCTATGCCGGCACCTCGACTAGGGCGCCTTGGGGCCATCCTAGTATACAACTCCGCCTCGCACTTATCCACCAAAGGTGGTCCCATGAAGGAAAGGGGTGCTAAGCGACCCGGGAAACAAAGAAATAAAGTGGGGAAAAAAAATGCAAATGCAGAATCTGGGCAATGAAGAAATGGGGTCCTTCTCTTCGCTAATCCACCGTTCGTGAAGCTGCAGAGCCGTGGAGCTCCGTTACCCATAAATTCAGCCTCCCATCTTTGGTCCAACCGGATCGTCGCACACTTGTCCAAACAGGGCCGGTGATCCGGTTCTATCGACGCCGTTTTGTGCCATGCCCACCATGTGGCATCTGGCATCTGGCCGGGAGCTGCCGGATGTTCTCGATTGCGGCTTAGTTTAGTTGTTATGTTTAGTAGGGAGTATATCCTTGTACTCCGTGCCGACGGGGTAGATCAGGGAGAACTCGCTTTTTCAAATGGCTCGACCCCTAATTCTTTTCGTAGCATGGTGATTCTCTGCTCCACGGCTCGCATTTCCACAACCACGCCAGCTAGCTCGGGCACTTGACTCTGGGTTGCCTCTGTAAACGATCGCTGGGCATTGCGTAGCGAAGCTGGTACTAGGATCCCGTACCAATGGATAGGATCGTCCGAGTGGAACTTTTTCTTAGGGGCATTAGACTCAGTGGAAGGTTGAGTCTCATCACTGGTCTCCTCAGAGCTGGATTCCTTCGCGTCTTCTTCTTGACTGGGCGGTGCAGGTGCTTCAGTTTTTAGGTGCTCGGTGATCGTGACTGATGAGGTACTTTCCTCCTTCTCAGTTGTCTCCTGCGATTCGGGCTCGGGCGTACGCTCAGATATACGGTTCAAGGCGAAGTTATACTGGATCTCGGGCGCTGGGGGTTGGGACTGTGCTGCGTTTTCCGAGTCCTCCTTGTCTTTGGCCACTTCCTCATCTTGTTCGGTTCGAATCGAGCTATTCATTTAACACGTATTAGCCCACGAGCACACCTAGTTCCAGGGTATTTTGAGATTTCGCCCACATTTTTCGTGTCGCTTTCATCCTCTCATCGTAATAGTCGGCACCATATCGTCGGCCAGGAGGACAGGTGTAGTTCGCATGGGCCAGTGCCAAAAATCCCTTTGACCGACAATTAGCCTTCTGTCTTATCATATGGCATCGACCGGACATACCGAAGACAATTCCTTCGCCAATCCAGTTTGCAATTTCTGCTGGCGATCCAACAGATTTAGGTACTGCTCCAGCAAAACATCCAATGACTGGAGTAACTCCGACGAGTCCACCGCTGGCTTCACTGCGGGAGGCTCTGAACCTGGCCGCGATGCGGGCGGCGTGGGCACTTGGACCATGGTGAATAAAGCAAGGCTGTATATTCCAGTTAAGCCACGCAGAACGATATGCCGATCCTTCACGGGTGGTGGTGATAACTGGTGGTAGTGAAGGAGGAGAAGCTGTGAGGAACGCGGAGAAGAAGCTCGGCCCCGGAAACTCCGTCATTTTGGCTCCGAACCCAAAAGAATTTCCCGCCCTGCGCTTCGGCATCAAACACTCTTTCCCTCAACCTCCCACCCTCGTCCTCTCCTCATCCACTCCCACCTCACCACTGGGAATTTACTGTACATCAACACTCCCTCGTTTCTCTTTACCAAACTCTGCCGACCGAGTATTTGGACGTAATCCCGAGCCTCGATCCGAACCTGGGTCTGAACCGCCACCTCCGCAACCCCGATAACCAGGACCGCATATTCCGTGGACCACCTACGACGTCAGGTCTTGTCTGATTAGCAACGTCTTCAAGCGATCTCTCTCGCCTCACGCACCTTTATCAATATCAAATCATGTCTGTCGCTGGGCTGCACCGTGATACCGCCTTCCAGGCGCGGTCTCTGGTAAGTCTTTCATCCCAGGCTTGTTCCATATCACCGAATATATGCGATGCACTCCTCAAGCGAGCCATCAAACTCGATCGCAGTGGGCTAATTAGATCATCTACTTCTACAGTTTCGCTCTCTTCTGCGAACCTCGTCGCAGTTCTCGAACTACAACTTCCGTGAATATGCGCGTCGGAAAACGCGAGATATGTTCCGCGAGAACCAGAACGAGTCGCAGGAGCGCCGGATACAAGAGTTGATGCAGAAGGGTCTGCAGGATTTGCGTCTGTTGAAGGTTAGTCTTTCATTATCGACTTGTTGAGTCGGCTACCCCTCAGCGACGCCCGGCCAGTGCGATCTGGATATCGAAAATGGCCTTGCCACGATGTCTTCCGCCTACGCTTACGTTCAGAACAAACAAGAAATCTCGATGCTAACATTTCTTCACAGAGGCAAACTATTATCAGCCAGTTCTATCAAATGGACAAGTTGGTGGTGGAGGGCCAGGAGACAGTAGGTGCTCTTTGAACGCAGAGATAAGGCCTTTCTAATACGATGAAATCCAGGGAAAAGAGACAGGAGACCACGGTGGCATTGTTCGCCAGAAGGAAACTGGGTACGTTCCGCTCGCTTTCACCCAGCCATGGGGCTTGCATCGATCATAGACGTTTGAGAGGTACTAACTAACTTTTTCTTCTTCAACAGCTGGAACTGAACCGTTGGAAGTACCAAGTAAACCTGCAACTAATTCTGTCTGTCGGAGTACCTAGCGTGGCAATATGATGGAGAGTACAATTGGACTGGATTCTTTTCTTCTGTATTTATAGTGTATGTGCCGCTTGACGGCCAAATTCATTGATCGCCAGAATACAACACCTCTGCTCTCTATTGCAACTTGAAATCAATACCCAAGTGGCCTGCAAGTCAGTCCTCGTGTATCTCATGCCCAGTGGTTAGTAGTTATTACTAGTAAAATGGTAAATCACCCCGAATTGTAGGAATCGATATCACGTGACAGTCCCTGTCGAGATCGCCCCATTGCAACGCGACCGACTCCAACGCTGCCTCACCCTCCGCCCATCCGCTTTCCTGTTCGTCTCAACTTCGGACCATTTGCGGTATATACCTAATCGGAGGACCTACAGGGGAAATACACGGGCCACCTGGCTGTTCACCATGCCATCCGCAGTACGTCTAAATTGCGCCCGCGATCCTTACCCATCCCCGTCTCCCTTCTCGCGAGCTATGGGATCCCAACGCAACATACAATTGAGAGGAATCAATTGCAATTGACGTATCAAAATGAATTAATCCCGCTAACTCTCTATACAGTTCAGATCTTCACGGTCCGGGCGCCAATTAGATAGCGCTAGTCGCTCTAGAAGCGCAATCGACCATGATGTCTTCGAGGGTTTGCCCGTCCGCCGCTGGTCGCGCCAAGTGCAAACTACCTCTCAAGCGCCCAAGACCGAGGAATCCGATTTCAGTGTCCAGGGCCCTGGAGGAACCCCCGCGCTCCCAGAGCTAGCCATGCCACGCGACAGCCAACTTCTACCTGCCGCCAGCCGCGCCCTTTTACGAGCCGCCCGCGCAGGTTGCATCTATGTTCGCCAAAGCGGTCGAGCTACAAAGGAGGAAGAGCAAAATGCGGCGGCAGCAGAGGATCAAGCAAACGCCAACGCACACATGGCTGATCGCAGTTTCACCAGTCGCAAGTGGGCGAATCACCCAAAGAATTTGGAGCCTCCGGAGCTCGAATTCTTGGCCAAGCGTCGCCCCGGTTTGCCGTCCCTTTACGGTGGCCCTGTTAGCTTGGATGGAAGCTCTGGTATGACCCCGGGCCCGATGCGACGAACCAAATTCCAGAAAGTCGACCCGGTGACCGGCAGTATCTCGATCTACGAAGCTTGGGTCCCTGAGGGACATCGCATTGAAGGCGAGGTTACTGGGGATATTCAGACTATTGTGGCGCAAAGCGAGGTGCCGGTCAAGCCCGAGGCGCCTGCCCCCGGTACACTCGTAGAAGGCGTGGGAATCGTCAACTCGGAAGGTGTTGTGGTTGCGGAAGCTAGCTCTGCTGCAGTCGTTAATCCCAACAAGCGACGACCGCCTCCTCCCAAGCGCAAGGGCAAGGGTACTGGCAAGGGCCGAAAGAAGAAGGTCATGTTCGCCCCGGGTGAGGGCGCTGATGCTGCTACAGTGCATGGCGTGACTCCCAGCGCCGGGGGTGGCATCGATGCCGCAAAGGTCGGTCAGGATGGCTTACCCATCCCGGCTAGTCAGGATGGTCAGGAAGGCCAGGATGATGATGACGATGAGGGTGATGAAGGTGACGAGAGTGACGAGGGTGATGAGTCTATGATTGACGCAAAGACCCCCGAAACTCCTTTGCAGCAGTCCCTTGACGAATCTACCGAGCAACCATCAACCAGCACTCCGGCCGATCAAGATAAGGATATCGAGATGGATGATGCTGTTCCCGAATCACAACCTTCTGTCTCAGAACCCTTGTCTGCTGAGCCGCTACCACCAACTCCGGCTGTTTCTCAAGTTGAGACTACTGGGCAAGGAACCGAGGCATCTCTCTCTGCAACACCTGCTCTTGCTGAGCAGAGTGAAGAATCCACGGTCGAGACCAAGGAATTGCAGGAGCCTCTCGAAGAGGTTTTGCCTCCAAAGGAGCCTATCGCGGCTGCCACTGATTCCGATAGCAACATAAAGGAAGCAGAGGAGACAGTACGAAAGGAGGAGCCACTTGATACACCATCCACTTCTCTTCCTGCCGAGGAAGATGTGAAAGAATCCCCCGCAGCTGAGAAACAAAGTCCCGCTGCCCCAGATGCTCCAGCAAACGAAATCCAAATAGACTCTCAACAAGTCAAGCCTGAGGAAAACACACCTACTCTCACTTCCCCCACTCCCGAAGAGAAGCCTCCGGCCCCTGTCCCTTCTGAGGAATCTGCAGCACAGACAGAATCGGAAAATGTTGCTGAAGACATTCCCAAGCCTCCGGCCGAAAACCAGACTGCCGAGCAACCAGAAACCTTGCCGAATGCGCAGGAAGAAAAGGAGCCTGTAAATACCGAAATCAGTCAGGATCCCGTGGAGGAACATAAAGATACCGATATGGCCGATGCACCCAACCCAGCAGCAGACAACGAGATAGTCGCAGAAGAGCCCGTCGAGCCTTCAGAAAAGCCAGCGTCTCCTTCAGTGCCACAAGCGCCGGCTGAACCAGAGTCGACTGAGCCGACTGTTGAGCCTACTCCTACCCCTGCAACTGAAGAAGCCCCAGCCCCTGAGGCCTCCGTACCTGACCCCTCACCCCCTAGTTTGCCTACCCCCGCAGAGCCAGAGGCAAAGGAGGAAGTGGATTCTGTGCCAGCACCGGCTGAGGATGAAGGTCCAGGTGAACCTGTACAGAAAGTGGAGCCAGAGGCAGAGGCAGAGGCAGAGGCTAAGAAGGAGGAATCAGAGGCAACCCCGGCCCCGGCCCCGGCCGCAGACACAGACGCAGATCCAGCTGCATAGATCTGTCTTCGATTTGCAGAATTCGTTGCTCTATTGAATTCTTGTAATGTATCTAAATCTTGCTTTTGCGGATTGGAGTTTAGTTGGAGTTGGGTTTCAGGTGTACACTTTTAGGATGGGAATGGACATCGGATGAATACATTAAAGTACTATACTAGTATACCACTTGAAGGTAGTCGTACTATCTAGTAGTAGTAGCGTTGCAGTTCCGACTTGAACCTTGAACGATCAAGAAGTCATACCAAGATCTAATAGTAATTTTCAAACTGGAACATTCCAAGGTTGGAATATATAATTTTTGTCGGGTTTTCTTGCAAACATCCAAGCCAAGAACCAATGCACAACCATCATGATGAAACAACTTGAAGCAACTTGAACTTAAAGGGTTCCAAGGTTAAACGCCTGGAAGAAGTTCTCTTTTGCGGCACTCCTTCTAATTTTAATTCAGAGGTACTAGCAATGGACTAGTCCTGCCCAGGTGAAACCTTTTCAAGAGCTCGATTCAACTTGAAATTTTCAAAGCGGTAACGATCTATAGTTATACTAAGTATCAAAATTCACAGTAAGCCCCGACAGGGACAAATTTCATTTTAAAACCTAGGTACACTCTGAAATTCTGATGCTCGGTCCTTACATTCAGACATACCAAAGACCGTACAGATAGAATCCTTTGTCTAAAATATATCCCAGAAGAAGGGATTCAATCAAGGAACATACATGAAAAGCAGGCAAGGATAAAGTAAAGTCGAAAAACAAAAGACGTGAGGAGCTTAGATGGATTACGAGCTTTGAAGCATGCAGTCACTCTCAAAATCGGCTTGACCAATACGAAGTACTACGCACTCAATCACTCTTTTCTAACCCCACCGCCAAGACCCTAGCACAGATTTGGGCTGATATATTACGGCAGCAGGTTCAGTAGCTCACTCTTGCGCATACTATAAGTAGAAGTTCCTATGGATTTTCTTAATGGGTTTTCTTCTGGTATAATCCTATAAACTGAATCTAGACAATACTAGTAAATTTGCATTAAAAGTTAGTAGTATATATACTTTAATAAATGAATGCTCTGAGCACACGCTCTTGGTAGTACAATCTGATTAGTATTATACCAAGCTCCTCACCAAAAGAACCTACTAGTAACCTTGTACTAACTAGTAGACATCGAAAAATTGAATTTGAAAATTTTCTTTGAATTGGATATTGAGCCCAGTTACATATGGCACGCCAATCTCATCTCCACCGACTCAGAGACCCAGCAAGAACAATCCAGCCATCCACGCACCAAAAAGGAGGGAAGAAAAGCAAAAGAGAAAAAAATTTGAAATAAAAAATAGAGATAAAACAAGGGGCACAACCGTAAACATTGCGCAGAATTCAAATCGAGGCCGAATAATCAAATCAACAGAGTTGCAGGACGCAAGAAACAAGAAGAAAAACACCATGCAAGACAAAAACTCCCAAGGGAAAAACCACCCTCTCTCACGTGCAAGGGGAAGTGGGCTAAAGAGTAAGAAATAAAGATAAAGAATAGGGGGAGGGGCAGAGCATAGCTCGCACGAATTGGAAGGGGCAGGGGAAATCAGCCAAAGCGAGAAGAGGTCACCTGGGATTGTGAAGATTAAGGTTGAAGTGTTGAGTGGAAATAAAACACCGGTCGAAGATCTCTGTTATCGAGTTGAGTTCTGATGATGAGGAAGCTGGGGATGATGAGGATGTGTGGCAAGGTCGTTGAGAAGCTTGACAGATCGGTATGAACAAGATTCGACTTGACAGAGGATCAAAGTTGAATGCAACAGAAGAGAAAATAAGAAGAGTAAAAAACGTTCGCACATCGGATTGGAAGTGAGGCATTCGGCCGTAACAAAGTGAAACTGGGATCAATATAGGGCTTGTGATATCGATGGTCCTGACCAAAAATCATAAAATTGCCCTGCGCAATGTTTTATTTTTCGTTTTTCACATCATTATGCTGATCGCTTTGCGCCCTTCACGGTGCGAACGACGTTCTTGGCTGCTTTCTTCATGCTGCTGCCCAGTCCCTTGGATTTCGCGGGACTCTTAGTCTTTGTCGGGCTCTTAACTGTAGCACTGTTTGCTTTGGCGGGGCTCTTCGCGGAATTCTGGGCTGCGAGAGCCCGTTTCAAGAGAGTCTTCTTATAAGGGCCCCTCTTAATGCCAGTCTTGTCTTTCTTGGGTTTGGCTTCGGCAGGCTGGGGAGTTGAACCGTCGGCAAGGGCAAGGATCTTCTTCTTCGTCGCGGCAGAAGGCCGTTTGAGCTGGGAAGTACTCTTCGCCGGCGATTTGGGCGTCGCTTTCTCAGTTTTCTCGGTCTTCTTTTGTGAAGTCTTCACAGTGGCCTTGACTCTTGATGCTGGTTTGACAGTCGGAAGCTTAACACTCTTCTTCTTGGCCGGCGAAGTGCTCTTGGTCGCCTTGGAGGCAGTCACTGATTTCTTAGTTGTAGTCTTGCCGCGGGCGGTGGTTGCTTTCTTAATGACCTTCTTGATGCCGGATTTGATGGACTTTGGCTTCAATAACTTGCGCTTCTTTGGTGGAGCTGAAGAGGTTTCGGTCGTTTCAGACAACTTTCGCTTGGTTCCGGCGGTCTTTGCATTCTTTGCATTCTTTGCGCTCTTCGGAGTTGCCGCGTTCTTGGTCTTCTCATCTACTACCTTGGGGCGTTGATCCTTGTCCTTGGGTCGGGGACCGAGGATACCGCGACAGTTATCTGCACCACAGCGGCATTCTTGGACGTTCTTGTTGGAGTACGGACTGATGGCATGTTAGTAATCCCTCTATAAGACACTGAGCTGATGCGCAAGACTCACTCAAAGTTATAGTCATAACTCAATTCTTGCCCCGTCATGACCCCACGATCGCCTGCGAACAGGGCCATGCGCGGCTTTCCAGCAACCGTCCACTTCTCCATGCGGCAGTTAGGCTCGCAGGAATGGTTGACAAAGCGAGCAATCGAGCCCCGAGTAGCATCAATGATCATGTTCTGATCAAAGTACATCAGATAGTAGCACTAAGCCGCTAAATTAGCCATTATTCAAAGCATTGCAAAACAACCGAGTTTCATACCTCATTGTTCTTATACACTGCCCTCATCCGCCGTTCACACTCAAACTGTGTAATGATCTCTCCAGTGTACTCCACAATAATCTGATTTGGCTCGAAGGAGCGGTTGCTGCGTACGCCGTATCCGCGATCAGATGTCTTGATCACTTCGACTCCAATGTTGTACTTGCCACCAGCCTTCGTCCTGTGCTTGAGCTCGCTGAAGTTGCGGTTTCCACACTCGGGACCGAGTCTGCAGTTACCGCTATCGCACTCGTAGAACATGTAGCGATTTTGGCAGTTCTCGTCACAGCCGGTGTCCTCGTCGCACATGCAAGTTGACAGTTCCAGGTTCTTGTTCGCTCTCCACTCGCTTGCGGCATCGCCAACAAAAACGTCTAAAGGTAGGGTTAGCTTAAGGGCTGTCGGGGTATCTGGACAAAAAAAAACTTACTTTTGTTGGTCTTGCGCCACTCATCCGGCTTGGGCTGACCTGGTGGGAGGGGGGAAAAGATATCGAAGGGAAGTCGATAATCTCTGCCATTCTTCACAAGACGCGAGCCAGCAAACATAGGCATGGGAAGAATGCGCCGGTTTAGAGGACCAGTGCCTGTCTTCGCCGAATTCTTGCTTTGGCGTTGTTTGGGAGGCGAGTCAGACGGCTCTTGACCCGTATATAATCCGTGAGTAACCCATCGCTTAGGCTTATATTTCGGAGTAGCCGGTTTAATCTCTTCTTGCGGCGGAGATGGCTCCTTCTTTTGTAGTTTGGTAAGATCGCTTTCAGAGACTCGGCGCTTCTTGGGCTGGGGTGCTTCGGCTGCCGTTGCGGACGTTTCTTCCTTCGGCGGTGCAAGGGTGCGTGGGCGAAGACTGGCGCGACGGCTGACTTCTTTTTTGTTATCGCTGCCCTGGCCCCTCTGGCGCTTGCCCAAAACACTGCTGCTTCGCGCCAAGAAATCGCTCGCTTTCTCTATCAAACTCAAACGGGTTGAGCGTCTCATAGATCCCCGAGATGCGCTCTTGGGAGTCGCTTTTGGTGTTTCCTTCTCGTCATCTTTGCCGAGTACCTTCTCGACACGCTGTCGCAGAGTCCGTTGTGAAAGCGGGGGATTCGGTTCGTCCGAGACGGGTTCTTGCGAAGAGTTCGAAATAGGCGTTTCGGGAACCATTGACTGGTCATTGGCGAGTGTATCAACATCTGGTAGCGCGGTTCCGTTACGGAGAGATGACTCCATCACGGCGATGCTATGGCGCAATGAGGAACGGGAACGTTTCGATTTCGCCAGGCTATCAACATAGGCCTGGCTAGATGCGGTTTTAGGCTCCACGTTCTTGACTGGCGTGTTGGCCAGAGACTCAGTCGCTTGTAGCGATGCGCGTACCACCCGTGTCGATCTCCGCCGGCCGGCGAGTTTTTCATCTGTCGACGCGTTTTCATTGTTGCTGGAGGTCTCTGAACGACTGTTCTCAGGCGTGAGCAGTTGTTCCGGCACGTCGAGGCTCATCGTGTCTTCGGGGGTCTCGTGAGATGAGACGTCGGGAAGTGCGGGAGTCGCGGTCGTGGAAAGTCGGGAGGTTCGGCGCGACATGGTGGGAAATGCGGCCTCGCTTGTGAGATAGGCGATTCCCACACGTGAATGAGTCGACCTTGCTCGAGGTGGGCGGGTGAGGGGAGTGGAAGCCGGGGAGTATCAGGGGTGGGAAAGTTGGAGATCAGCAGCCGCGCGCCTCTTATCACTTTGGGGCGATGAGGGATATTAGCATGTCTGACGCGTGCAACATCAACTTGCCCGTTTGGCCCGACCAGGACTGCGCAGGCTACTCCGTAGAATTGTTCAAATAGATTTATTTAGGTCCAAGGGTGAAAGGGTGAAATGAATTACTTGACAATCCACGAAGAGTCGTTGGAATGCCGAAAGTTGGCTATAAACACGCCCCTTCTGACAGGCAAAGGATTTCTTGCTACGCGAGGGGTTTTCACTTATCGAATTAAATTGTATAAAATATCGGATTAGATTTTAACTGGCTGTCTCACACAGACACAGGGTATTGAGCTATCTCCATTAAGGAGAGAAGAAGAAGAAAAAACAACACATATGAAGATAAGGGAAAATGTTCAAGGGCGACCCAAAGAAGATGGAGGGGCAGGTAATAGTAGCAGGACATTTGACAGCATGACTGAAGGCTGTTCAAGGCCTGAGAATCGTAATCACAAAGACGTGTGGTAAAATATGGAAGAAGAGGAAAGACGCCAAAGAATGTCGTCGGGGGAAGGGAAGGTCAGGAAAAGTAAACAAGAAGGAAACATGACAGGAAGATGTCGGTGTAAAGATTAGCAGCCATTAAAAGAGTAAATGGGAAAAGAGAGGTTGGTCATGGTGACCAGAAAAGAAAAGGAAAACAAATCATATCATCTTTAAGGGTCGTAGCAAATGTGTCGAGACAAGACATTCAGAAATCGCTTTTGGTTGGGAACAACTCAGCCCTACTGAGCAGGACCAACATGTTGCATCTCGATGCCTGCTTGGGATTCGACATCGCGAGGAAGGTATTTGCGCTTTTGCATAGCGTAGCGCTGGTCCCCTTCTACATAAGGCTGCTTGAATTGCATGTAGGTGGGCGGTCGGGGGCGGCCGAGAACCGCGATCCAATTCTTCAGAACATTGCCCTGAGTGAAAGGCCTATGACGGTCCGTTTTCGCAAACTTGTGGGAATTGAGATATTCTCTTGTGGTTTCACCACGGCCAACCAAAAATAAATGGTATGCCCAGAGGGAAGTCGGGTACGGGACTGCAACGATGCCGTAGATAACCATAGCCCAGGGTACTCGCCATTTAGAAATGGCAGACCCGAAGGAAACATCCTCGCGTGACATGTAAACGAGGATATGCGCAAGGCTGGCCCCGATCAAGAATAGGGAGAGAATCGTACACGAGCTGACGAAGGCAAAGAAATATCGATAGTTGCGGCGGCCAACACAGTTGTTGAGCCACACGCAGTGGTGGTCAAGCGTTTCAACACAATTGTCACAAACACGGCAGTGATAGCAGCGAGGAGGTCGCCAGATGTTGCAAGTCTTGCAAAACTTGACGGGAACATCCATGGCGGCCACCTCGGAGGTAGCAAGTTTGACCATCACCCAGTCATTGGTTGGTGGGCCCAAGGCCAACGGGTCATCTGATGGTACTGTTGGAGGCATGGAGTGGGCATTTCGAGGCATGATACCTGGGTCAACAACCGAGGCGTGCACGAAGGACGAGAAACAAATGTAGAAAACGTATCCGAACAGAATTGGGATTGCCGGGGAGATGTTATGCCACAGCCAAGGGGCCGAAAATGCGAAGAAAAGGGCCGACGGAACGACGACCAAGAGTCCAGTAGCGATATTGATGGGCTTGTCCCTCGAATTTTGGAATCTTCCACCACCGCAGAAGAGCGTGTTACCGGTGAAGTATTCAAAGTTCTTGCCAAGATAACTCTGAGGGAGTCGCTGCTGTTTCGCATCAAAAGCATTGGGAGATGAACAAGCCGATGAAAGTGGCTCATGACCACGGGTATCATGGCCATTGTGTGCATGGCCCTTGTTTTGCAACGAAAGGAAAGACAACGGGGATTTCGGAGGTACATCTTGCCCCGAATGTCCATTGTAGGTTGGATTGAGGTTCAGATGACCGGGGTGCGGCTTGTTCTTTTGGTCTCGATCCCGGAGAAGTCTTACACTATCGCCGAGACTTCGTATCGTCGTATGACCCGTAGGGCTGGCATTGGAGGTATTTCGATCTGGGATAATAGGGTCCGTAAACTCGGTGCCCCGCGAGGGTGGAACGTCTTGTTCCACTGTAGGCAGGGATTGCGGGACCGTGCTATTCGATATGATACTCCGGCGATTTTGGCTATTGTGATCTGCCCATTCGTCCGTCGAGGAAACTGTGCCCTTGGTCATCGGTCGCGCACCTCGGTGTGCTTGAAGGCGCTGCGAGCTCATCGGGCGGAAGAAAGCTTGTGCAGTTAATGTTGGGATATGCGTGCGACTCAATCGACTCCCCGAGCTACCAGGTCTGCTGGTCACAGAGTTTCTGGTTGGCGGTGGGCCCCGTCTAGATCCCGAGGGACGCGTTTGATGGGTTTGATGTTGTGAAGGTGGTGGCGACACAACGGATGGCGAGTTCTCTCCGTCTTCTGAGGCCATGTCGGTCACACGGGATGAAATTCCTCCCACTGATGGTGGACGAGGAATCCCCAGCACATGCTGGCTCGCCTCACCGGTGTCGGGACGGTCTGTGGTGTTCGCCATTGTATTTTATTATGGCAGAATACGTCGTGTCGGCTAGTAGGAAGTGCGCGCAAGCATACTGCCCTCAACGGGTTACGAATAAATGTTCTGGGGGGGAAAAAGGCAAGGCGACGGCAGCCGGCAGACGGAATCGTATGAATCGCGTATGGCCGATGTGACAGATCAAACCGGGGGCGAAAAAAAAAGGAGCGACGGGAGGTTGGCGATGAGGTCTTAAAGAGGGACTAGCATGCAGGGTACTATAAAATTATTAGCATAAGAGCTTCTAGAGAGCTGATCAAGGCTCTCCACGCGTGAAACGAAATCCGGGGGAAAGGCAAGATCCCGAATCGGGAGACCCCTGATCAGCATACCAAGATCGAAGTTTGGCAGTCGCAGTCGCACTCACCTTTCCGAAAGTGACAATAGAAATGACACAAACAATGAAAGAGCACCCAATTACATCACCAACGGCCGTAGAACCGTAGAACCACAGAAAAGGAGGGAGGATTGTCGACAAACACAAGATCCGAACCAGCGGGCGAGAGTCGCAAATCCAGGGTTGGCGGTTGGTCTGTCCATTGCTGACTCATGCAAACACGTGACTGTAGCCACCCACGCAGAGAGCAGTGCATGACATGATTCTCCCACGACCTCCCCAGTCTTTCGCGCTCCCCTCTCTCATCCACCTACGACTTGCCACAACCATGTCTTCGATCGCTGCTCTGGCTACCCGCCGGGCTCTGACCCGTCAGCCTATCTTCCGCGCTCCCCCGCGCCGCTTCGTCTCCTCCAAGGTCGAGGAGGCCAACCTCGACAAGGGAGCCAAGAAGGACCCCGAGCTCTACGTACGACCACCGACTAGCCATTGAACCCTCAATCGAGCCCCCCGAAGCTAATTCTTACAACTACAGGTCCTCCTCGGTGTCATGTCTGGTGCTTTCCTCCTTGCCGGCTGGTAAATATGATCCTCCCCACGCCCCCGACAACCCGAATATTCCCGCAGCGAAATGATAGTGCCACACTCTCCGTGCGATACCAGATCGCATAAAGCTGTCATTCTCCTACCACAATACCACAGAAATTCTCGAGTACCAAGCGCAATGACTGACCGGTCGGCTCTTTTGCTTTTTTCAATAGGTACTTCGGCAGCAAGCCCACCTCCGTCACCTCCGAGGCTAGCAACGTTCGCATCGGCGAGAGTGCTATGCCCTGGCACGCCGCCTCTGAGGATGGCAAGATCTACAAGTATCAGTACCACCCTCACGGTGACAAGAGCCAGCCCCTCCGTGCTGCTCCCAGCGCCATGAACACTGTCATTGTCCCCAATGTCTCCCTCCCTGAGGTATGTCATGCCACCTTTTGCAGATCCCGCCCCCATCCATCCTGCTCCGATTTGTAATGAATTGAGAGCTACACCCCCTATCGGAAGAAGGCTTTACTGCCAGTGCAGTGGGCTGGTCAAGTCAAGCTATATATGCATATGCACAGCTGCTAACTCTCCTTTCACAGGACCTCCACGAGAGGTTCAACAAGTACGGCAAGGAGGAGTGGGACTACTAAATCAGTCCGTCTCTGCCTTGGAACTTTCCCAAAACATGTTGTGAGGGCGAACCGCCGCTTATGCGGTTACCTGTTGTACACTAAGACCACGGGCAAGGAGGTAGTAGAGTGCGTGGACTTATGATTGCGATTAACCGGGGATTTGTGCATAGTTACCCGCTGTTCAGATAAAGTCAATTTTGGAATCGGTGTCTTTTTTCAGCTTTTATAACCTATCCTTTCCTGTCCTTTCGTACTATCACCATAGAAAAGGTCGACGTTTTCGTTTGCTTATCTTCTTTCTTCAAACGCTTTTCTTGTGGGACTACGAATGCGCCTCGGTACTCCGCTCATACGCCGGAAATGGACAATGCAAACGCTCATCACATTCAAGTTTGGAGATTCAATATTCTAACAAGAAAAAAATACTAATCACCGTGAAAGAAAAATTCATCCCGATAAACAGTCATAATACACAATTGTGAAGATTTTCTCTCTCCGAGTCAATATTTCTTTCTTCCACGTACACCCCAAAACCAAAACCCTATCAACCGAACTTATTATTTAGTAGCTTCATTGCCCTCACTAGCAGGGCTGGGGATAGGCTCATTAGGCTTCTCGACCGAGCGCTCATTACCACCAGCGACGGAGGCAGGGCTCTCAGGAGCGATCGAGTCTTCCACATTCGAACCGGTCTGGGGGTTCTGGCCCTCGACGTCAGGGTGTGGGGGCGCGAGTTGACCGTCTACGATGGGGATTTCCTGCGCGTTCTCGAGACGCTTGGATTCGTAGCGGGTCTCGAATTTGACCTTGCCTTCGGCGCGGAGCGAGGAGACGAGGGATTCGTCTAGGATGTTACCGTTTTGATCGCGGTACTCGACGCGGGCCATGGAGCCGGATAGCTTGGGCTCGGTCACGGCGGCTTGGTCTTCGTCTTGGGCGGCATCGACGGGATCCTGGGCCTTATTGGCGGGTGGTGCGGCGGCCTGGACGGCGGGGGTGGTTGGGATTGCGTCCACGGGGGCCACGTTCGTGATATATTGGCTCAACTAAGAATTCATTGGTTCCATGTCAGCCATGGGATGTCGCGGGTTTGATTTTTTTTGATTTTTTTTGGTTTCAATATCCTCGGCGGGGAGGTTGCCATTCCGGAACACTTACGTCGGTGTGAAAGGTGTTGCAGTTGAAATCCCAAGTGCTCAGGAGTTTGGAACTCTCGCAGGCGGACTGGGTCCAGGGGTTTCCGTAAACCAGGGGGGCGTAGAAGGTGAAGACCGCAACGCTGAGACCAAGGAAGGCAGCCATCACAGCCTTGCCAATGATAGGCTTAGAAGTGAAACCGAGGCTCTTGATTCGGTTGAAGACAAAATCAAACTCTTGGCAGAAGACCATAATGGCGAAGTAGAGGGCGGGGAGATAGTGGTGCAGGAAGAGCTGACGAGCCATGAGGTAGAATGGGAAGTAGTGGAAGAACCATCCCAGCACGGTGGTGCCAACCTCGTAGTCGAAACGCTTGAAAGAAACGTGGTTGTAGTCACCACAGCTTCTCTGCCAGCGCAGGATTGAGATGGCCTTCACAACGAAGTAGATGCCAATGGCAGCGGTAGTCGACCACCAAATGAGAGGGTTACCAATAAGGTAGATGTGGCGGTGGTCCTTGCCCCAGAAGTTGATACCACGGAGGAGAGTGGGCCAAGATGGAGGACGAGAATCCCAGTTGTGCGATTCGACCAAGTTGGCGTTCGTGGTCCACATCACCTTCTGCAGCTCCCAGAACTTACCCAGGAAGCCGGGGTTACGGTAATTGACCTTCTCGGCATCCGCAGGCATCATAGGATGCGCATTGGACTCGACAATCCAGACGCTGTTAGGTAGAGTACCACCGCGAGCGCAGGTGACTTCCTGTTGCTCGTATCCCCAATCCGGAAGCTTGACTCTGTGAGAGAACAGAACGCAGCCAGTCATGACATGCACAAGCTTGAACTTGGTCTGAATGGTGCGAAGGCGAGTCTTGGCCGCCTCACCCTCAGACATGCTCTTAATAATCTCGACCTTGAACAGATCGTTCGCGTCACCGGGGAATCCTTCGTAACCATAAGCTGAGATCTCGAACTGCCAGTCAGCCTCGGTCACTGGAGGACGCTCGTCGTGTGAGTGAATACGGCGGTGGGTAAGCTCGTGGTAGAGTCGGATAACTGATCCATCTTGGATCAAGCCGGCGGTTTGGTTGTCCCAAGCATACGGACCCTCGATCTCTCCATAGGGACCCAGAGGCTGTGTCTGGTTCTCCATAATGAAGACGTTGTTCTCATCCTTGTGGGGGTACAGAGTGACCTGCTGCTGCTTACTACCGGTGGGATACATGTGGTTGTGCGAGTGCAGGTAGCCACCTTGGGTGTTGTGGTGACGAAGGCTGATACGCGAGCCAAAGGAAACATCGGCCGGGACGTCTTGCATACCCTTGGAGTTCAATGTTGACTGGAACTCCGAGGACATGAAACCATCACCCTCACCGGGGTTGACCAAGCAGATGAAGTGGATAGCGAACATGGCAAGGTAGAATCCAAGTGGAATAACAATCAGACAGAAGATACGAGCGAACAAGTGCTTGAACCACAGTCGCGGGGTCACCGTGCGGGTATCACCGAGCAAAACCCAGAGTTGGAGGGCAGTGAGAGAGCCCACCCAGGCCATAGTGAAGAGACCAACCCACTTGACGCTGAGTGTAGCACCCAGCGAAAAGCCCGTGGCGACCAACCAAAACCACCAGGGGCCCTTGAAGGCATGGGACGGTCCCATTTCTTGTTGGTTGGTGAAGCAGTTGAACGTAAGCGCCGTCAAAGCAGTGAAGAAAATCAGAGGAGAGTCCAGGAGAATCAATCGCGATTGGGTAGTGAGCGCATTGTCTAAATTATGGTTAGCTTTTTGCCATGTATCCTCTTTCCCGGTATCTCGAGTTCAAACATACCGAAGATGACAATGCCTGCACCCAACACCGCAGTCACAGACCGGCAGCCGGTAGCCTTGAGGGTAAGGAACATCAGGGAGACGGTCAGAACACCCAGAATGGCCGGCAGCAAACGCATTGCTACATATGGCACACCAGGCTCCAGATAGTCCTTGCCAATGTCCTTGAAATCAAACTCTCCATCGAAGCCAGCCAGCCAGCCAGCCAGCGTAATCAGGAGTTTAGCAAGCGGGGGATGAACATCCATAAAGAAGCGACCCTTAATGTATTTGGAAGCGAAACCACCGAAGTGCACTTCATCGAAGACAACGCTGGCAGGTGCATAAATGCGGAATAGACGCACGGCGGCGCCAATCAGCGTTACCAGTACCAGCAGCTTGTAGTCGGAAGCGGGGAGGTTGAGGATATCATATTCCTTGACGCCGTCTGACGCGTAGCTGGCGGGTTGTGTCTGAACAGGCTTGCGGTTCTTTGGCTTGGGCGAACGACTCGGAGAGCGGCGACCGCGGCTTTGAGGTCGGACAGCCAGCGTATCCTTGGATTTCTGACCCATGATGGTTGATGGGATTCCCGATCGACCGGGGGTATGTAGGAGGCTCGGGGCACGAAGCGGCGGGGGAGTTTGTAAGATCGGAGGAGAGGAAAGGAAATTTCAATTGGCTTGGTGTGGAGCCTAGATCGAATGGACGCAATGGAAAAAAGAAAAGTGTTCTCGAAATAGAATCAACAGTTGTTGAAAGCTTCAGGGCGGAGCTCTCACCAACCTCGCGGAGAAGGAAGGCGAACTGTTGGAGGGGGTTAGTGATCGTAGGTAGTTAAAAGAAAACCCATGACAGGGTCAGAGGAAAGAAAATAGAAAAGGAAAAGAAAAAAAAGATGATGGGAATAGAGAGTGGAAGAATGGACGCAAGCGGGACAAGTTCGTGAGGCCAGATCGACGGGAGCCACGAGAACGGAGAAGTTGACTAGTACAGTACAGGTAGAACGTGAGTCCACCCGTTTTGGCCCCAGCCTGGCCCTCGCCCTGGCCCTGGGCCCCTTTACTTAGCAGCCCGCATGTGTTAATTGTTAATTTTAGAATGTGTGCTGTCAATTGGCAATTTTGAATTTTAAATTTGATAACAGGTTCTGTATATTTTCAAATTTCAATTACTTACACTTTATCTATATGCTGTCAATGTCGGGAAATTTCCGTAGTACATACTATGTACTACTTGCAGTGTATGCACTCCCACTGTTTACGGAGTGCCCCTGGCTTCATACATCGTCCCATGCAGAGGAACCGTCCGGGGTCATTCAAGTTGCACTACCCTTATTACCATAATGAATACTCTAGTAAATCACCAATTGGGCCAATTCCATTTACTAACGTTGAGCTATTATATTTATAGTTATTTATCTTATAATATCTCAATCCAAGTATACCACAAGCCATACACAAAGCTCGCCGCATCCAGCCACCGTGTTGTGGCTAGTGGATAAGTGGTTAGTGTGGCTGGTGCGGTGGTGTGGCTGGTTTGCTTAGTCACATGCATCGCCGTCGCCGACCTGCAAGGTCGAGAAGAAGAAAAGATACAGTTGGCATCCCATTCGCCTCCATCTTTGTCAACATGGAGTCGTCAAATGGCACTACTCCCCTTCCGGAGGACACGAACAAGGCTCCTGAGGGTGTAGTGGTACCTCCCAAGGATATTCGCGGTACTGTCTCTGTCCTTTCACTTTTGGCACGACTGCGCGACTAACCAGCTATCTAGCAATCGTTGAGAAGACCGCTGGCTACGTTTCTCGTAATGGAGCAGTGTTCGAAGGTATATTGGCCCTCAATTCTCTCATTTGACTCTAACATACTCACGCGCAATTTTCCTTAGACCGTGTCCGCGATAAAGAGAAGAATAACCCGAAATTCTCCTTCCTCAACCCAACCGATGCCTACGCGAACTTTTATCAGTGGCGTCTAACTGAGATAAAGGAGGGCCGCGGCACTTCCGTCGCAGCTGGACGACCTGGTGAGGCCGTGCCGGCCGCTGAACCCGAAACTCCCCAAGGCCCTCCTGAACCACCAAGCTTTCACTTCTCGGCGCGCATGCCCATGATCAATGCGCAAGATCTGGAGGTGCTCAAGCTAACTGCCACATTCGTCGCCAAGCGAGGAAAGTCTTTCCTGACAGCACTGTCACAACGGGAAGCTAGAAACTCCCAGTTTGATTTCCTCCGGCCTCAGCACCGTCTCTACCAATTCTTCACACGATTGGTAGACCAGTATACGATCTTGTTACGACCGGAAGGAATCGATGATGCCACGACAGAGAAGAAGAGAATCTCCGATCTGGAACGTAATGTCCATGATAAATACAACACACTGGAGCGCTCCAAGCAACGCGCCGAATGGGTGAAGCACCAGGTGCAGCAGAAGCGAAAGAAGGAAGAAATTGAGGAGCAAGAACGGATTGAATACCAGCAAATCGACTGGCACGACTTTGTCGTGGTCGAGACTGTGCTGTTCAACGAGTCCGACGATCAGTCCGAGCTGCCACCCCCAACTTCACTTGGAGACCTTCAGTCTGCTTCTCTCGAGCAGAAGGCCGCCATGTCCCTTAACCCACTGCGCATCGAGGAGGCCATGCCTACCGATCTAGATGCACCCGTTCACTATAATGCCTACCCCGCCCAGCCTGAAGCCGCGCCGGTGATGCAACCCTCCGTTTCTCCTTATCCCGCCCAAATGCCCTACCCACCCCCGGCAATGGACCCCTCTATGCAGTACCCTGCTGCTGCCCAGTTTGAAGACCAGCGTGCTCGCCCCGAATCGCCAGCAACTGCGCCTGGTCAACCAGCGATGCGGATCCGTCAAGACTATGTGCCGCGAGCTCAAGCCCGCCGCCAGGCAAGCGCGATGGCGCTTTGCCCCAACTGTCACCAACAGATCCCCGTTGCAGAGCTTGATCACCATATGCGTATTGAACTGCTCGACCCACGCTGGAAGGAGCAGCGAGCCAAGGCCGATTCCCGAAGTGCAACGACCAACCTTTCCACTGTTGACGTGGTCAACAACCTTAAGCGACTGGCTAGCCAGCGCAGTGACGTCTTCGATTCATCTCTGGCGCCTAACATTGACCCCGAAGAGGAGGCACGCCGAAAGCGCATGGCCGTTGGGGCTGACGGCTCATTGCCTCCTGGTGCCCCCGGCCCGTCTCTTGGTCCCAACGGAGTGCCAACCCCGCAGAATATGAACATCGAAGATCAACTCCGACACATCCATCAACGTGCTCGGCAATAGGCACTTTGTGCCAGAATTTTATACTTCGAATCTGTGTTCTCTTCCGTCGGAGTTTTAGGAGCGTTTTTTCTTCTTTATTCTTATCATTTTGATACTCCTTGCTTGGAGAATGGGCATTGGATCGGTGCGTTCGTTTGTATAATAGGTAGCTTGATCTATTTGATGCCCAAAAAATATCCCTCGAGGAACGTCCTCGGTTTTTTCTCAGAATGCTACGCTCACGTTCAGTGCCCAATTTTGTAAACGTGACCACAGTTCCCCCCCTTTCTGGGCCAATTCTCACCACTACTTATTTCACTTGCTAGTGGGAGCGAGCCTCGCGGAGCGGAGCTTTTCCAACAATCATGGCAGGCTTAGGGCTCCCGGCTTTCTTCGTCGACCTCAAGGCTATTTCCAGGCATTGACTGGGCATTGCCAAGGGAGAAAATACATGGTGGCGCCAATCGGTTGTTCTTTGTGGGGGATTATTTAAGCCTCGTTTGTTGGTCTTCGGGCAGGTCCATACTTCGATGCTCAGATCCTATAAAATCCACCAACGGGGCCTATATACGGACCTCAATGTCCACACAAAACAAAGGAACAAGAAAAAATAAGACTGCAGCTTACCACCACCAGACTCTGCCACGCTGTAAATGAAGGAAATTGATTGCAAAAGTGGATCGGGGGTCTTACCTACTCCACATGCGAGGCTTGGTGGCTCCAACCCTGCAGCGGTGCCTCTCATGATAGGTCGATCAGCACTCTATTTTCACCTAAAATAGTGAGTGTAAAACTACTAGGTGAAGCCTTGACCACCGTTGTGACAGGTGTTTAAAGCTCTTTCAGATTTCACCCCCTTAAAACACTCACGACTCAGAGACGAACCATCTCTCCATTCTCCTTCACATACCAACAACCCCCTACCCCCTCTCTACGATGTCAAGCGTACCGTTCAACGCCGACCCAGACTCCGGTCTATCAAAAAATCACGAGCCCTACAAACGATCCCACAATACAACAAAGACATGGACAATTGGCACCTTCTCGACTGGAATTGTCTCCGCCATCGTGGGCGGAGCTCTCCTAGGCGCATACTTTCGCAAAGCGTGGAACAACTGCGAGGCCGCACGCGAGAAACTCGGCGATGACAATTTCGATAATGTATCCGAGGAAGACTGCATGGGACCGGGCCAGTTATTTTGGGCTGGTGCATTCTTCATCGTGGTGTCTTGTGTTCTTGGTGTCTGTTTTGTCGTCTTCTTGATACTTCATTGTACCCGTCGAGGCCGCAGGAACAACCCGGGAGTAATGTACCACAGCGCGCCCGTCATTGATCAGAATTACGCTCAGCCTTATGATCCATATGCTGCGAGGCTCGCTGGCCCGCCACCTTATTACCCTGTGCCGGTGGCACAGGATGATGCTCAGCCGGGTGCTCAGTCAAATTTTCCGATGGTTCAGGTGAACACACCATCGCCGGTTCCGGAGCCAGAACCAGCTCATTACGATCCAAAGTTTCAACATCCGCCAAAGGATAACACTCCCGATCGATTTGCGTGATATTTTTCAGTTTTAAAATGTGAATGCTTTGGCTCGAATTACATTGTCCCGGCTGCGGTTGAGAAAGAGCAGAGCAATCGCGTCTCCATGATGTTGGGGCTTGAGATTGCGGGGAATGGAAAAAGACCTCAAAATTAGATTGCATAGATCATTCTTTATCTGCTTGTTTCTTTTATCTATCATGTCAAAAGCGCGCTGGATCGTTGTCTGTTAATACCCCATTTTTTATGTATTATATTTGTGTGAAAGGGAATTTCTTTTCAAATGAATGAATATGAAAGAACATACTCTGTTTTTAAATTCTTTGTTCGACGTAATACTTCTTTTTTTGGCCAAGCCATTGATACTAAGTTCTGAAAAATAACACAAAGCTCATTGTGGCTGTTCGAGTCTGTGCCAAGAATCAATGACCAGGGCGTACTATCTAATGGCCTCGAGTACTCCCTATCAGTATTTGAAATATCCAACAGTCCAGTATACCGCCGACACCATAGCCAGTATATCCCAACCAGAGACCTCATTAGCCCCGTGCAGACTAATATCGACGAGTTCCACATTCTAGGTCAAGGTTACAGAGTTCATTTGAAGATGTCTAACCCACTTCATCGCATGTTCGAAGGCGAATTATACGACAGTTGGCATGCTAACTACCAGACTCTGAGAGACTCAGATGAAAGCGATCGCAGCTCCCAGACAAACGAATCAGATGAGAACGAGCCGCAGAAGTGGTGGGTTGTTTTTATGCTCCAGATGTCGGATGATCAATTAACTGATGGTGAGTTGCTTCAAAAGTTGTTGGATTTAATCAAGGACAGAGACATTTATCTTAGCGATGTTGATCCCGGAGGGTATCATTCGCTCACTTTTGCGTTTCAGGTTATTACAATGACTGATACTGACGAGGACATTCTCAGTGAGGCCGAGATAGTTGTTGAGGATTGGATTGAAAATTTTCAAGGACTACCGTTCAGTCGGGAAGATATTTTTAGTCTTTAGGATCGTACCATTTTGTTTATTTAGATGGAGTTTGAATACTTAAAGTTGCTTTTACATCACTTAATTTGGAATATCTTTGTAGTAGTACTAGTAGGCCATGCTTAATGATCCTCTTCTCTGGTCTGTTTTGCATTCTCAAATTCAGATCGGAAAATCTGATACTCTCTCGAAATTTTTTTTCCCGTATAAAACGAGGGATGTCGGAGCGGTGCAGAAGGTACTTGCCATAATGGCCACTAGAATCGTGCTGGGGATATTGGCCCCAGGACCTCGAATCATCTGGTGCGTGAAGAGTGGAAATGTACCGACCACGATAGCTCGTACGAATTGCACAGCAGCTAGTCCACTAGCTGGTAAGTGAAAATATCTATCCACAAGATACCAGAGAAGAACTGTGTCAAATTAATTGATGGTATAGCCAATCAGAGCAAGTGGCAGAGTCGGAACAATCTATTGAACGCCATTGACAGGGTCATTAATTGTCCATGCGAACCACCTTAGTCCAGTAGCAAGGGACGGAGCACCAGTGAAAAACTCCAACATTTGTATTCTGGGACAACATGGCTATTGTGATGACCGCGTAGTTTGAAGATCCGATCATTGTAAAGTCGATTCAGCGCTTCAAGACAACGACCGATCCCAATGGCAATGAAAACCAGATATGTTTGAGAGCCGCCGAGCCCGATATCCTCATAAATTGACGAAGGGTTCAGGTATGCTCGGCCATAACAAATATCAAGCTTTATTGGATGATGACTACTTACATTATCCACTTGAGACCCTTATACGGGGTAAAGCTTGAATGAATTGAGAAATTTCACTTAAATCCAACCAGAGTAGTATACCTATCCACCAGGCAACAGCTAATCTGATACCACAAACTCCAATCAGTACGGACCGAGGGCCCACCGACTAAGGTTAACTTGGCCCTGAATCTCGTATCTCGGATCCTCAATCCATTATTATCCGAATCCGAGACGTACAATAGTAAATATTCCTTCAATGAGATACAGTAGCATATTTACACTAACCATATTCGGCCTAGCGTATTCCAATATAGTAAAGGGTACGAACACGAAGCTATTCCCGGGTTGGTGGGTACCGTACCAGTCGATGCCTAAAGATAAAGTTCTAAGGCTATGGCGAAGACCAGAAGCTCCACCGGACCTTGCCTAGTAGAGAGTACGGAGCGAGTACGACAAGAAAATGCCTGCGGAATCCCCTCAACCAATTCCAACCGGCGTCAAATGCCCTTGAAAGGAGTCTTTTCTCCTGCAAATTGTACATTAGTCCTAGTCAATTTATTATAAAAAGCTTGCATTATTCCATCTTGCTTCGATTTTTTAATACACTCGCTCATCTCTCCCCATCTTGCCAATTACTCATAGTACAAGTTCACGCCCAGTCATCTTCATTTCTCAATCTCGATCTCGATACACTATCAATACATCACGATGGCCGTTCAGTGGACATTTTACTATTATGCGCCTTCCAGCGCTGCTGCAGGCATTTTCGCCGGCCTCTTCGGTTTAAGCAGCATTTTCCATTTCTATCAACTCATTCGCACACGAACATGGTTCATGATTCCATTTCTCATCGGTGGACTTCGTACGTTATCCTTTTCAATCTAATTTGTCAAAAGTTTGTCCAATTTTCTAACCATTCCTTTTCGCATCAACAGTTGAAACAGTCGGATATATCGGTCGTCTCCTATCATCCCTCGAAACACCCAACTACACACAAGGCCCTTATGTCATGCAAAGCGCCCTCATCCTCATCGCCCCCGCATTTCTGGCTGCGAGTATATACATGACACTGGGTCGGATCATCGAGATGCTAGACGCAGAGCGAAGCTCAATGATCAGGCTGAAGTGGTTGACAAAGATCTTCGTTGCGGGTGACGTTTTGTCTTTTCTGATGCAAGCTTCCGGTACGATCGCGCCAGTTCCTATTTCTGTTCTTCTATGAAATTCAAGTCAACTAACATTTTTCTAGGAGCCGGAATCATGGTCAAAGATATGACAAATCCTTCAATGGGCGAGAACATCATTATCGGCGGTCTCTTCGTACAGATCGTTTTCTTCGGCTTCTTCGCTATCAGCGCTGTCATCTTCCAAATCCGTCTTTCGAAAGCACCTACCGCGCGATCCATTGAATTGAGTTCTCTCTGGCACCGTCATATGATTGCGCTGTATGTTGCCAGTATTCTCATTCTGATTCGATCGGTAATTCGCGTGGTGGAATATATCCAAGGTTATGATGGGTACCTGATGAAGACTGAGGCGTTTATCTATGTCTTTGATGCTCTGCTCATGTTTGTTACGATGCTGGTCCTTCAATATGCTCATCCCAGTGAGGTCAACTGCTTGTTGGGCCGTGGTGACCGATATTCCGAGAAGATCTACAAAACGCGGAAGTTTGAGGCTGGGTCGCCATTGGAGACGAGCCGTGTGGAGGAGGCGTGAAGGAAAAAGGCTGGCTGGTAATCATTATTTTCTCATGTGTCATGTCGTTTTACCATTTTAAATTCATATTCTAGCGCAATTACATATTCATACGTAAAACAATTTGCTCGCCCTGGGTATTCGGGTCATGATGTAGTGAAATCCGTAGTAATTAATCAAGCTTCTATCTTCAAAGGACATTTTGGAATTGGGTATATTAGTTAAACATTCACTGCGGCACCTCAGAGACTTACTAGGAAACCTGCTCCAAAGCCCATTCAATATGACCGCGCCATTCTGGAGCCAAGATCTGCGATACTTCTTGCAAAACGATAGACCCCCACGGACCCACACACCAATTCTCCCGCGCTAGGTGTAAAAATACACAATAATGAGCCAGCACCACCAGTGCTAGGGGACGACTAACTTTCAAGTCCTCCATGAAATCCCCGGGGGCCCGGATTGCGAACCCACCAGCTAAAGTCAGTGACGTCGGCTCGGCAAAGGTAAACGGCGCAAGCTGCCGCATAAAGGCAATGGCTCGTTGGTAAGGAACCATGTCATGACTGGATGATTGGCGATAACAGTCGAGGTTCAACTCCTCTAGCCGCTCAAATGCGTTTTGAAATTCTGTCGGAATAGGTGTATCTGGAGCTTTGATATCAAAGAGAGGGCCGAAATTGCTTGCGAATAGAAATTCCGCTTCCGCACTGACAACCTGCTGGACGCCACGCGATAATGTGAAAATATCTATCAAAGCATCCAAGCTAGGGCCCTCTTGCTGTGATGGTCCGAGATTTCGCGTAGTTGCAAAGCTAAACACAACCGCCAGACTTGCAAAGCTCATCATGGGTTTCACATTGGCTTGACTGATATTAGGTAGCTGCTCGGAAAACATTGATAAGGCGGTATTCTTGTGGGCAATCGCAGTATTCACCCATTCAGAGTAACTATCGTCGCCATTTAAATGTGAAATCTCTGACAGATGGAGCGCGGAGATAGCGAGAATCCCGTGCATCAGGAATGGGGCTTGGAGCGCTTCTTGCAGGACTGGCATTTCCCAGACCCTTCTTGTTTCCTCGTTGCGGGCGAAGAGCCGATGTGTGTGTTTGATCCATTGTAACACTAGCTCTAGTTGCTTCATATCCAGGGATGGTGACGTCGAGCTGCCAGTGCTAGTCACAATATCCAAATGGTTCTGGACACTGGAGATGTCGGAGCCGGCTAATTCCGGCTCTGATGGCCTTTGACTGCGCGACCTTCGGGGCCTTTCTGTGTCTTCTGCGAATGTGTATGGCCCTGGAGCCGTATAAATGCATGTATCATGTCTTTGGTCGCAGTTGGCGCATGTTGGTCGGCCTTCATCACACTGCGCTTGTAAGTTGATATGATGCTCTAATCCCGAGGGTTGTTCGGCTCATACCTTGACGCGTCGCCGCTTACAGTTGCTGCACCCGTGACGGGACTTACGGTGGGAACGACGGAAGACCATTTTCACAGGGCTGGAAATTATTTGGATTGAAGATGTGCGCAACAGATGATAGGATCAAAGATCAAAGATGGGGAATGATGGATATGGCGAGGCATACGAATACGACGGGGGATATCCGAACCCGAACCAGACCCACTCAACATCTCCCAATCACTCCGTACATTAATATCCTTCCTCTTCATCGTAACATTCCTCTTCGTCATAGCTTTCCTCTTCATTGGAGTCTCTCTCTTCATCATAAAATTCCTCTTCATCGGAATCTTCCTCTTCATTGGAACCTTTCTCTTCATCAGAACTTTCCTCGTCATAATAATCTTCCTCTTCACCATAGTATCCTTCCTCTTCATCAGAACTAGACTCGACATCTATCAATAGCCACGTTACCTCCTTGTGGCCTTTTTTTGTAGCCAAAAATAATGGCGTGTGACCTTCAGAGTTCTCTGTGCCCGCCCTAACCCTCCCAGTTTCAAGTAATAGCATTACTGTCGCTTCGTTGCCTTTTTCTGCAGCCCAAGATAATGGTGTTCGACCCTCATAGTCCCTTAAGTCTGGATCGACCTTAACTAAATCAAGCAATAGTTTTACCACTGAAATATGGTCATGTTCGGCAGCCCATGATAGTGGCGTTCGACCCCAAGAGTCACTTGAGTCTGGATCAACCTTGCTCGTCCCAAGTAATCGCCGTATCACTGGCTTATGGCCATATTCGGCAGCCCATGATAGTGGCGTTCGACCCCAACAGTCTCTTGAGTCCGGGTCAACCTTCCCTGTCCCAAGTAATAGCCGCACCGTTGAAACTTGACCCCATATCGCGGCCCAGAATAGTGGTGTCCGGCCCCCTGAGTCTTTTGCGTTCACGTCCACCCGTCCAGTTTCAAGTAGTGCCTTACCGTCTCTTCGTTGCCTTTCTCTGCAGCCAGGGATAGCGGTGTCTGGCCACTAATGTCTTTCAAGTTCACATTCACCTGTCTCGTACCAAGTAGTAGCTGTACCACTGGCGTATAGTTACTTTCAGCCGCCCAGGATAGTGGTGTTCGGCGATCTAAGTCCTCCGAGTTCACATTCACCTTGCCAGTCTCAAGTAAAAGTTGTACAACTGACTCATAGCCATATCGCGCAGCCCAGGATAAAGGTGTTCGGTCCTCATAGTTCTTTGAGTCCACCTTGCCAGTTTTAAGTAATATCTTCATCACTCCCTCATGGCCTCCTATCGCAGCCCAGCATAATGGTGTTCGACCCTTAGAGTCCCTTAATTTCGCATCTGCTTTAGTCCCAAGTAAAAGCCGCACCACCGCCTCATGTCCATTTGCTGCGGCTTGTCCCAATGGTGTTTGACCCTCATGGTCCCTTGAGTTCACACCCGCTCCAGCCTCAAGTAAAATCTGTACCACGGCCTCATGACCTTTTGCTGCGGCTAGAAATAATGGTCTTGGATCCGAGGCATCCTTTGGATCCACATCTACTCCAGCCCCGAGTAAAAGCTGTACCACCGCCTCATGACCGCTAGACGCGGCTACGCATAATGGGGTGTAGCCAAAATACATAAATCCAACGTCGGCCCCTTCTTGTATTGACATCTGAGCTGTAGCTTCAACGCCCCTTCTCGAAGCCCATTCTAGCGCAGAGCTTCTTGAATTCCGGACGTTGGCTCGATAGAGGTATGGATTCAGAAGAGCGTACAATTGTCGATTTGTTCGGCATAACGAATTGATGTCTTTCTCTCTCATCAGGAATGAAATTATGATGAGAAATAATTCCGGAGGCAGAGGCAGAGGCTGATAGAGGAGAGAACTCATTCTCTGGATATCAGTTGCTTCGTCTTGTTCGAGAAGTCTCGGCCTTTTGATTGTGTTCGTTTCCATGGTGGAAGCTTGAGGGAGATTCCGAGCAATCCTGTAGGGAGAGAGAGTAAAAAGATCTCCAGAAGGTGATGAATATCGGAAGTTGAGGTGTTTGTGGTGGTGTGTGTGAGTTAAACTATGTAGAAGTGAAAGGAAGGTACGGCGGCCTGGATGCCTGAGGCAGTGGAGACACGGCACGGAACCTCAACAAAGAAAAAGGTGATAATGGCAATGGCAATGGCAATGCTGAGCTCCTGTAGTGTAAGAAATGAGAGGCAGCAGGAAAGCGGATATTGTTAGGATACTGTGAGTGCTCATCTCGACTTTCCATATGCCACACAAAGTTATTCACGATTACCACCCGTACTATTATTAATTTGATACTAGTACTCTGTATACAAAGGCTCGGTCGGGGATATTGTCAATTCTGTTCGAGCTCTTGTTATGGTAGGTTGAGGAAACGAATGCCTTCAAGTTCCATGCCATGATGTTGTGAAAGTCGGGTTGTTTGGTATTCAAACCCCCGTATACATCGACATATCACCCAAAAGGGTTTTCCATCATACCGTTTACAAAAATAATCAAGATCAAAGTTGAAATTGCATCACTCATAACCTTCAAAGTGGTATCATATCATATCATGCAAAACCTATTGAGAGAAAAAAAAAACAAGAATAAACCATCCCCTATCCAGCCAGCCAACCCGACGCCACCAGTCCCAGAAATAACTAACTTCAAAGGGCCATATTGGCACAGGTAAAAGCCGGCGTAACACTACCCGAATAATCTGTAATAATAGCCTCAACAGCCGCATACAGACCCGGGCCCAGAATAAACAACCCAACAATCATAATGAAAACATTCACCAGAGTCATAACAGACCTTCCCACGCCGTTAAACAGCTTTCCGCGATTGAGTTGCCAGTACGCAATAGCGAAATAAATGAATCCGAAAAATGAATCAAAAGCTGCACTGAGCAGGGAAAGGAAATCTCCCATACTCGGAATAACTTCTGAAAAGACGAATGCGAGAAGCCAAATTCCAACCATCACCAGACCCCACACACCCCAGCCAATAATCGTATTGCTGTGCGCGTGCTTGGATTTGCCCATCGTGCGCTTGTAGATGAATTTCGCCGTAACGTTAGCGTAAATCACGCCGATGATCAAGGTGGGGACGATGACGAAGCCGAATGAAGCCTTTTTATAAGCAACGACTCCCAAACTCCCGAATGCAGGCGCCGTGCTGTATTGGCCCAGATAGCGGAATCCAATGGCTGGAGGCACGACGAAGAGAATGGCCGAGATGAATGTTAGGACAGCGAGCGCTTTGGGGAAATCTTGCGGTCGTTCCATCTCAGCTATGAAGCTGGGGAATAGGATTTGGGGGACCCAGAGGAATGTGATGTTCAATACGGCGTTCATGCATGCGACCCATGTAGTTCCTGCTTGGGGGAATGCGTATGTCTTCACGGGACCGAGGGTTGGGTAGTTTCCGTTATACCCGTACAGAGGGGCGGATTCGATACCAGCAAAGACGAGGAAGAGGAGGATGGCGATTCCCATACAGGCGGCTGGGCATGATTAGCAAATGGGAGCTTTCTCGGGTTCCCCGGTATAGAGGTGCCACCTGGAAGGGAATACTCACAGGATACCATTGACATGGAGCTGACATGATTTAGAGTTCGTGGAAGAGACATCACGATGCCCATGATTGTTGCAATGACGGCAAAAACGGAAGTGCAAAGACTGTGATCGGATAGTGTATTCAACACCTTGGCACCGGTGAGGACATGGAATCCGATGAGCAGGATATTATTGGCCAATAACATGAATGCGGAAAATACGTATGCCACGCGACTCTTTCCGAATACATAGTATCCAAAATCACCTGCAGTAAACCGCTTGAGTAACCATGTTCATGTTCGCTGGAAGCTCCGCGGGAGAAAAGATCACTTACAGATATCTTTGATTTGGGGGTATTTCATGATAAACTTGTGCATAGTGATAGACGTGATCCAGAACAGAACGGCACAGAGAAGAATGGTTATTATGCCTGGAACCCATCCCAGCACACTAGAGAGGCAGTAGGGTTAGCGGATTGGGTCGTTCGTTAATCTCAAATAGATCCGCCATGGAATCAATAAGCGCGCGGCCTGGGAGTGAGCACTGACGAAAGAGACCAGGCCTGAGCCATTATGGCCAGACAGACTTGGTCACCGGCCAACAGAATGGCGGTTTTCTGCCATGACATGGTCCGAAGCTTGATCTCATGTTCGTGGTCTACCAGCACGAAGCTGTTAGTTATTGTGAATGCGAAGATGCGCTTGTTAATTCTGGTGTCAGATCCTCACCTTCAGCAACCAGGGCGGTAATTGTATTGAGGGAATCCGGGTCATCGCTCTCGGTCTCTAGACCGTAGTCCGGTTGCTTCTTATCTTTGAAGTCGGAGTCGGCCATTGTCGACGAGGCAAATGTAAAGAGAATCCGATCCGCAACAGAACAACGAAGGCAAAGGCGACTTTAATAAACGAATATCTCTAGAGAGGAAAGAAAAGAGGGAAATCAGTCGAGACGAAAAAAAAAGGCAAAAAGAGGACGAGGGTAAGCTTATCTTGGCAATGAACAACGGCCACAGACTGCCCAATCAGGTTAGTCTGGAAGTGCCATCCCGACAGCAAATGGCGCGATTGGAGGCTGATGCGTACAGCTGAAAGTATTGGGCATTTGGTTATAGGCAACTAACCTAACTCGTGGTTAGCACCAACTTTACTAGCCCTGCGTCAAATGGCAGCATTAGCCGGGCCATTAATCCTTCCAGGGTTAACTGATGTCGGGATATGGGTCTCCCATGTGGTAACCACAGCCGACGGAGTGACCGAAGGATTGCAGGTACATACTAGTTACTACTACTACAGTAGTAGTCGAAAATTACTAAAGGATCAGTAGTATGATCACTGTCTTGTTGGAAAAAAAAGTTTTGAATAGACCAGCGATAATTACTATGTATACATCTTTGAAGCAAAAAAGAAGAAGAAAATAAGAAAAGACGCCGGGGCCGAAACGGAGCCAAAGGGGAACATGTGACATTGCAGTGTGTACAGTCGACAACATCCAAGGAAGAATAATAATAGTAATAATAATACATAAGGCCCGGCAAAATGTGGATGTGAAGAAAACTCGCGCTGTTTCCGCGCATGGGGCGGAAGCAGCGGAGAAAAAGGCAATGTGCGATTAAAGGCGTAAGCAACAATGCTGGAGAATGGGAAGGTGTCTATCAACGCCAGTTTCATCAAAGATGCAAGAATGCGAGGGTGGGAGGATGGAAGGGTGAAATGATGTGAAAATGTGATTGTGAAGGAAGAAGTGTCGGAAACGGGAAGTCATTAAGCACTAGGAAGCTGTGGTTTGTCGTACTCATGCCGATGTGGACGTATGCTTGGAGCCATCGACCTCGGTGCCCTCCTCGCCAGCGGGGGTTTCATGGGATTCATGGTGTTCCTGGGAATCATGGATAGCAGCCTGCGATTCTGCTTGCGTTTCTGACTCAGGCTTGGCCGCATGTTCAGTCGGAGAATCAGGAGTGATAGTCACCTCGGGCTGGGGTGCTGTGGGGGGCTGAGACTCAACCGCAGGTTCATTCGAAGACTCATGGGTGGCAACCTGCGATTCTGCTTGCGCTTCCGACTCAAGGTTGGCCGCAAGTTCGGTCGGAGAATCAGGAGTAATAGTCACCTCAGGCTGGGGTTCGGTGGGAAGCTGAGACTCTACTTGCAACTCCGGCTGTGACTCAACTGCAGGTTCATTCGAGGACTCATGAGCTTCAACCTGCGATTCTGCTTGTGCTTCCGGCTGGTGCTGTGCCTGAGGTACGTATACCACCTCGGCATTAGCCTCCTCGTAAACACTGATATCAGAATCTATCGAGCCTCGTCTTTGAGCCTCGGGTGATGAATTTTCATCGTGGATATTCAAAGTCGGAAGATCGGGTGTCACAGGTCTCGACATGTCGTACTCAGGTACAGAGAGCTTGGTAGTGGGGATTCCGGCTCCATCATGGGACTGTATGGTGATGTCTCGCGCAACGAATGGCTCCTCGTCTTCATAATCCTGCGGAGTGGCAGCATCGCTTGGTAGATCGGGTTGCGGAATCTCCGCATCAGCTGACTTGGTGTAAAGCGGAACAATACCACCCGCAATTCGGGACCAGAACATTCTTTCACGAAGACGAACAGTTTCTTCCCAGACATCTTTCTCCTCTTCCGAGTCACCAGCGCGAATGTGTCCATCGAGGATCATCCGTAAGTAGCCGGTGAATTCACAGCAGGAGCGGACTCGCTCTAGGCACTGAATACAGAGCGAGTATCGCTGGGCGGTCTCGCTCTCTGATGTTCGGAAACGGTGTGTGCGTTCATTGTTCTCTCCTGTCCTGCGTTCACCGCAGACTGAGCAAGGGAATTCGTACTGCTTCGTCGCTGCTGGAACCGGCTCCACGACAAGCGAACCTTCACATATACCACTCAGAACAGTACGGCGAGTGAGCCATGAGATTCCTGGGGATAGATCGAGTCTCAAGGTCGGCTCAATGTCTTCCATGAGCACTCTCTTATAAAACTTTGTATCCTTCAATGGTATATGCGAGCCGGTTTGAGAGGATAAGCTCCCGTTAGGCGAATGGCCAAAGCCTTTGGTGGGAGATGAAGTGGCGGAGTTAGATCCTCCAGTTGCGAAACTAGCCAAGCTCATGACATTTAAGCCTCCATAAGACCCACTGCCCGCGCGGCTGGGGGGCTTGGACGTGCGAGATAGAACCAACAAGTCCCGGAAGTCGTCATATGCTGGTAAGTCAGCGCGGCACACCATGCGGATCATGTCAGGGAAGTTGCACGAGGGGCCTGGCGCGAATTCCTCGGGGTTCAACATCGGAGGCTCCGTCCCCATCTCAGAGTCTTGCTTGGCAAAGCCCTGTATTTGTGGAGCACCTCCCGGGGATGGCGGAGCAGTCGATATGTTGGTGCGGCTTTCCAAATCCTCCTTGTTGAGATGCATCCCTTGCAGGACTGATTTGAGCTCCGCCATCTGTTCCTGGTGCGATGCGAGGAGAGACTCGGTGTCTTTGATTTGCGAGCGCAATTGCTCGTTCTTCTTCTCTACCGCTTCTCGTTCGATTTTCGCTGCAGCAACCATCTTGATAGAATCAGTCAGACAGGGAGTTTTACTCAGAAATCATGTAGCAATCACTAACCTTGTTGGCTTCCTCGAAGAGATCCGCGGTGAGAGTTTCCAACTCTTGTTCCATTGTCTTCTTTCCCTTCTCGGCTATGGCGCGCTGTGTTCTCTCCTCCACCAGCACAGTTTTCAATTGCTGGATTTCGCGGTCTGAGTCGGCCTTCTTGATGTATACTTTTTGATCGAGGTCACGGCGGTATTTCTCATTCTGGAACTCGAGAGCGATAATTTTTCCTTGGGCAACCTCCAACTCCTGGCGCGTGGCACCCAGACTGTCATCTAGTGTTGTCTGGTTATTGATCGCCTGGATCAGTTTCACACTTAGCGCTGCAACCTCATTGCTCAGGTCGGGGTGATGAGACGATGACGTCGATGGTGAGACCTCTCTGTCGACGTGCAATCGTGGATCCTGCAAGGTACTGAAGTTGTTTTCTTCGAAGCTGGGGCGGGATTGATGGGTATCTGCTTGGGAGGCGACTTGGGAAAGATCGGTTGTGGACTTGGCTTTGGTGACAGTCTTCTCGGGGGATAGGATTCGGTGCTCGGAAGACAGCGACCGCTTGTGAGCGTGACGCGGAATCATGGTGGACGGCGGCATTAGATTATGATGGTATGTTTGGAAGGCGATTAGACTGCTCCGGTCGTCAGTGAACATTCGCGCCGCTGTTCCTTGCTAGACTTACTCGGCCATGATGAGTGACGTAAACGGCGTCGAAGGAATGTGATTGAAGGTCGGCGGGTTTCCTCAACCACGGCCAAATGGTAAACAGAGATGATCTCGAGGGAATCACACCCAATTAAGGCGCAGGCGAAACAGAATCCCCGAAGCCATTCACTTGGGAAGTAGGAGGAAGGACTGGGCGCTTAGCAGACCCCCGCTAGCGTTCGAAGTGAATTCTCGAGCCGGAAGACCGGGGGGAATGCTGAGTGGTCGGGTTCGGAGTGTATATTGGTGGAAAGGACTGAAAGAGTTAATTGTCAAGGAGAGCGAAGTCAAGGACTTGGGTGGGAGACAACCACCAGCAAAGTGACGAGAGTTGAAGGTCGGGGGGGGTTGCCAGTGAGGAAGCCCAAGTAGGCTTAGTCATTCGATCACACCGGAAGTGGTGAGCGGGCCGAACGTGACGAATCTCAGGCACTTCACACTTCACTCCCGTGTGGATGTATCACCCGATCGGATGATTTATCCAATATGGTATGTGGTAATTTGGTATTTGGTATTTGGTATATCTATTGAATTACTCCGTTGTCACACTGGGACTTTACTTCATCTGATTGTCTCATGTGTATTAACACCCCCAGTGATTAAATTGGCCACCGGGACGTGAAAGTTCTGCCTGATCGAACTATGCCTTTCACGGGCAAATAGTCGCGAACTAAGCCGGATATCGCCAGCCGATCGCGCTCTCGGATTCGCGTACTCCCGTACAAATTTGGGCAGATCTGGTTTTTTTGGGTCCGTGAAACTAGCGGCGATGCCGGGCCCAGTTAATTCGTATTCTCTTGCCCGAGGCGCAGCACTGCACATTCGCCCCTTTGCCTCCGCAGCCTTGTTGGTCGTTATTATCCGAGTTAAGCAGCCAGTCAATTAGCTGAGTACTACATAGCACTCATCTTCGATAATATGGATAGATAAACAGGCTGTTACCTAGCTATCAATTATTGCTAATGTAAATAAACTTATCTTCTACAACCTGGGCCGTGTTATAATAACAAGATGTTACCAGCTACTAACTAGTAGTCAGTTCTGTCCCGTATATATAGCTGTAACACAAATTTATTACCACTATTAGATATAGGTACTTGTAGTATATTTTCTGGCATTACTACTAGAACTAGGAAGCAGCTTGATAAAAGAAACTTAAAGTCTTCAAAGTGATCTGCTAAATTCAGTTGCTTCCACGTCTAAGGGCAACTTAAACTTGATACTAGTAGCGTAATAGCACTACTACTAACTTGAATATATATCAAGTCGCCATAGTGCCTCCGGTCTCTCTAAACTAACTTCAAGTTGAAGAGAACGCATTTATACAGCTCACCAGAAACCGAAATGGTTCCTTGATCACTTAATATGAAAACAATTATAAATATGCTAGCATGCCCATACCAATATAAACACCATGAAATGCACTCCCGGCTTCCCCGCGTGGCGGCCTCAGGCGGTAGAAGTGGGGTCGCTCAATAATCTTCCTCTCTCCGAATCCGAATCCATCTTCAAGGAGCACGAACACCCCATCACTTAGTCCCGCAATCACACTATGGCGGACGCAGAGCTCGAGGAGGTGAGATACCCCTTCCAAGGTTCACCCCGCCCAACTCCTTACTAAAAGAAACAGATCAGGCGAGCTCGCCTCGCACAGCTACAGCAACA
Organism: Penicillium pancosmium; assembly: GCA_031761475.1. NCBI lineage: Eukaryota > Fungi > Ascomycota > Eurotiomycetes > Eurotiales > Aspergillaceae > Penicillium > Penicillium pancosmium. The sequence goes on along the minus strand of JAVMSB010000001.1, from coordinate 121,783 downwards.
GGGCGGCGGCCCTCGTGGTGGCCCCGGTCAAGATGGTGGCCAGGAAGAGCAGAAGAGGTGAGTCCGAGTCTCTTCCGACTGGCATTCGATACTGTTTCGCTCAAGAATCTTCTAACCGCATTCTTTTCTTTTTCCAGGCAAGCTGAATGTGAGTAACACAACCACAACCACCACCCAACAGCCCACTATACGATCGCACCACCCCACTCGTCCCCCCACGTCGTCGAATTTATCGAATACACTATACGCACCCCAACGAGTAGCATAACTAACAATACATAGCGGACCGTCGCGCCGCAATCATGGCGCAGATCCTCGACCCCGCCGCCGCCGACCGTCTCGGCCGTATCCGCATGGTCAAGGCATCGCGCGCAGACGATATCGAGAACAGACTCATGATGCTGGCGCAATCGGGCCAGCTTCGCCAAAAGGTCACAGAGGAACAATTGAAGGACCTTCTGAATGCCGTTGCGGAGAATTCTCGCAAGGAGGAGGAAGAGCACAAAATTGTCTATACTAGGCGCAAAGGCGGCTGGGATGATGATGACGATTTGCTTGACCTTTAAACTGAAGAATGATCGTATAGTCAAGAAGAAGTTATTTTTATCTGATATGTGATCTGTTCCTGATATTGGTCTTGGCGGAATCTTCCTCTTTTGCGTTTGCGTTGGCAATTGGATACCAAAATATACTTGGCCGGAATTATGGCCCAAGAAGTCAGCATGAAGAAAAGTATTACCTTATCTAAAGCACCTTGAAGTTTAGACCTGAGAGAGAGGGAGATCTGGTAAATAGTAGGAATACTTTGAGTAGTTCGAGCCGAAGCGCAATTTTGCTTTGACCGATACCTCGTACTATCTGAGAAAGCAGAATGCCTATAGAAGGCGTCATGTTCTACTTGAGTTGCACGACCGATCTCGGAATGTGCTTGTTCTTCTCGTTATGCTGCTGATAATATTCACAAAATTGATAATCGTACATCTTCTCCACCGGAGAATAACTAAGCCATGTCCTGCAATGCATACCACACCACTGTGTATACCGCAAACTACGACTGCTGCTGTTGTTGCTGCATCATCTCCTTCTCCCTCTTCTGCTGCCTCCGAATCATCTTCCGAATCTCCCTCAAATCAGGCGGCTGTTCAATCCTCAACTCAGCCCGTAACTCATCAACATCCTTCTCCAGCACCTCCTCCCAATAAACATTAATCAACTCCTTACTAGCAAGTCCACTCCTAACAGCCCAAGGCAAATGCAGCGTCAAAAACCTCTCCTTCTCCGCAGGCTTCATACGCACAAAAGCAAACAGACTAAGTCCCGTCATCGGCAACAACGTATTCAAAAACTCCAGCGCCTTCAGCGCTAATTCGCCCTCCACGAAGATTGGCAGACCCGTCACGGCGTGGTAGAAGTCGTGACACTCGCGGTAGCGCTGCATGACGTATGCGCATTCGGGGTCGTCGATGTATTGTACGTTATCGCGTGTGTCGGGTGATACGCCTTCCCTGTCGAGCCATTTCGCGTATGTCCGGCCGACGGAGTTCTCGGGGAGAGTGCGGAGATGATCCATGCTTAGGGTTTGGGATGTTATGCGTGGTCGGTCGCGGAGGATTCGGCGGCCTGTTGGGTCGGAGAGCATTGCGTTGCGGAGTCGGTAGATGAAGAATGGGGTTGCGGTTGCTTCGCCTAGGGCTGCGATGAGGTCTGGGAAGCTTGTTAGTTTGGGGTTGATATTACGGGTTTGTAGCTTGCAAGACGGTGATAAGGAATGGAGAAAGAGAGAGGAGTGCGATACGCAGACTCCGATTCCGACAATAGAGAGCACTTCAATTAGGTGATTTGAGTGACGTACCTGCTCTTCGAGGGTTCACGAGAGACCCAAGTGCAGAGCCGATGGCGAGAGCTCCGCGCTCAATAGTCGTCAGTGGGACATGGCCTGGGTAACTTGGTTTTGGGCGATTGAGGACAGAAAATGGTCGTACACTGCATGATGAAAGAGGGCAGGACGTAGGCAGAAACCGTAGTCCCTGAGGACCGCGCCTCCCGAGCAGCGACATTATGCTGAGTGTAGCTTGGAGTTGTTCACGAGTGGAATCATACGACGGGGAGAAGGCCCGATGCCGACGGCAGGCGGAGCGATAAGCGGGTTATCTATGGGACATTACTAGATCTCTTTACCGCCTTCACTGCTTTGTAAACGAAACTGCGCTTCACTTAGTAGAATTGGCATTACATATTAAAAAAAGAAGTTACACTGCATTTCAGTATACAGTTCACTGAGGACTCTCGTATCCGGAAATCTATACTGTATACAGATGTGTGGGGCGGTGAACCTTTGTCCAGTTTATGCTTTGGACAGTAGGGCGGATGGCGGTGAGAAGCGTACCCACGGTTTATTCAATAATTCTATGCATACAGGCACAAAGTATGCTTTCAGGTTGTTACTTCAAAATTACTATCTCATTATATATCTTCTGATTAATCATGGGATTCATGAACCTAAATTAGCTTCATCTAACTATATCGTCTTGCATGTGAAGATTTTCTGCCGGCAAAATGGGGATCGGGTTAGGCTATCACTGCAAATGCTCCACTCACACTGTTGATCCATTGGGGTTGAAGACTGGAGTGAACCGTTTTTTGCCAGCATCATGATTGCAGGTCTGCAATTGAGTTTCCCAAGTACATCGTTTTGCTAAAATTGGATTCCTCCCTTTTCTGCTCCACGGTTCGTCTGATCAGTCCCTCACTCCCTCAGTCCCCAGCCACTAACTAATATCCACACAGACAGTCCAAGAAAATCACATAAGAACCATTTTGACCATGAGTTCAGACTGGAGCCCCGGTGAAGTCCACGAGACATTCTCGGAATGGGCCCTTGCCCAGGGCGTCATTGCAAATAAAGTCCGCCCTGCGCGATTTCCAGGTCGAGGGCTAGGGATGATCGCAACGGACACTATCAAGGTATGAAGAGCAAACAGAAAAGAGACCACTAGCCCTAACCCAAGGCCCATGAACAATGAACAAGAACATGAAAAAATTCACCAAGACTCTAACATCTACACTAGTCTGGGGATTTCGTCGTCAAAGTCCCAACAACAACAATCCTAACGGCAGACAAAATCCCCTCTGAATTCCGCTCCCAGTTTCCCGAAGACACCAGAATCCAAGCTATCATCGCAGCCTACCTCACTTGCAGCAGTGAAGAGGACCTAGCTCCATACAGCCTATGGTTCAAGACCTGGCCCACACGCCAAGATTTCGAAGATAGCATGCCGATGTTGTGGCCTCGATCATTGGGCGGGTTGACCTGGCCTGATAGTGACGATGTCGCAGACCCTGCTGTTTCTGTTTCTGCTTCGCAACCGAATTTCCTCCCGCCTTGCATTTCGGGGCTATGGAATTCTATTCAGAAAGGTGGGGCTACGAGACAGTACGAGACAGAGCACCAGGATCTCGTGCAGCAACAGGGTCAGCGGCTGGGGAAGGCTTGGAATGATGTTGTTTCGGTCATTCCGGATATTGATTGGAAGTCTTTCTCTTATCATTGGCTTATTCTCAATACGAGGAGCTTTTATTGGGTTGCGCCGGATCAGGAGGCTCCAGAGGATCGGAATGATGCTATGGCTTTGCTGCCTTTTGCTGATTATTTCAATCACTCGGATGTGGAGGTGAGGATTCCCCCCAAAGATTGACTGTACAGATGCACTTGTAATCTTTGATTTGGTCTTACTAACTCCCTTCGTTGCCTCTAGTGTGATGTCAAGTTTGATGGGGATGGGTATACCCTGAGTGCTACCGAGGACTATGAAGCAGGTGATGAGGTTTATATGAGCTACGGAAGCCACCCGAACGACTTCTTGCTCGCCGAGTGTAAGTTGAGCCATTGTTTTCTCCGTATTACCACTTTGCGGTGGTCTAACTTCAGCTCGATAGATGGTTTCTTCGTGGATAAGAATGACTCAGACTGCATCTACCTCGACGATATTATCCTGTGCGATTTCCCCAGTGCAGAGAAACAAGAAGAGCTATGGCTAAATCAGTATTACGGGTAAGTTTGTATTTCTTGAAAAGGCCTTTCAATGCCGGGTATTTTCTTGCTCTATTGCTAAATGTACATAGTAATTACTCGGTCAACTCCGAGGGAGTCTGCTACCGAACGGAGATAGCTGCGTGTCTAATGTACATGGAAGAGGAGGATTGGAGGAACCACCTGGAGGGATCGACCGAGGGTGTGGATGAGAAGAAGTCAGAGGACATCATCAAAGGGTGGCTGAGGACATATGCCGCGGAGGCAGATACCACAATGAGCGCACTGCGGAAAGCGATGGAGTCTGGAGCCGTGCCCGAGATACACCATGGGAAGGCAGAATGTTTGCTGCGGAGGTGGAAGCAGATCAAGACTATCTGCGAGAGCGCATCGAGCGCGCTATCTTTGTAACGATTTCTCAATTGCATGACCCTGAAGGGTTGGGGATGAGTTTGTGCAGACTCATGGCGATTCGAATTTGATATGATCATCGTCGACTGATTGAGACGGCTGTGTGTTTTTCCTTGGTATAGGATTTAGATGGAAACCGGTCAGGTGGTGGCTGTCGGTTGACCTGGAGCCGGCATCAATTGGAATTGCTTCAGCTTCCTGGCGATTGTTGACGACTTGTTTGCCATGAATCAGATGTTTTATCATGTAATTCAGCACACATGTGATACCCAATTCTTCGCCACGGCGCACGATGTATCCGTTCAAATATTCGATTTCCGTCCCCTTCCGGCCCCTAACGTCGTGGAGCATCGTACTAGTATTATCTCGAGTTTGATTGAGCACGAAAACGGCCATTCGGCGCAAACGCTCAGGTTCAAATCGATCCTCCAGTCCGGGAACCCCTTGTAACTCAGGAAGAGCTAAGATGACCCTTGAGATCTCGAAGAGAAGTAATCTCATAATGCGGGAGACACTTTCGACATAAAGTAGGTCGCCATTTCGGCAATCATTTATCGCAGTCAATGGTTCAATCACACAGCTGACAGCAAGTTTCTCAAGCTGGTACATGAGAACATTGGTAGGCGTATTCACAACGGCAGTCAGGCTTGGGGTTAGGGTGAAAAGGCGAGCTAAGTATTTCGTAGAGGGCGCCCAAGTGGTGTCATCCTCTGGCTTCATCAGAGACATCTCACCCGCTGTGACTGGAGGAGCGATACTCGTCATTCCAACCTTTTTATACTTGACTTGGTACATATCCTTCTTGTCCAAACCGTGGCTGAAAACGGCATGGAGGTATTGAGGGCGTACGCTCGGGTTTGTGAAGATAAATCGGTTAAGTCTTTCCACGATACCCAGACCGTTTTGAGTGATCAAGATGGTTGACTTGGACGAGAGGCGGTATGCAAGAGAGCGAATACCTAGGAACGCGTGATTTGACTTGCAAGAAACGACTAAGCAATCGATAGGATCTTTGGACGATCGGAGCCGAGCTGTTCCCTCCTCTTGTATAATGCGCTGGCCATTATCTTTGTATTTTTCTCCATAATCACGAGGAAGCTTGAACCATTTGTTTCCTTCAAGTACTTCGATATCGACACCATTCTTGAGCCCATCGCTCAGCCCATCGTACGTGATCGCTAACCTTTTCTTCCTCTGGCGGTATGCTTCGAACATTCCCCAATTCGCCATAAACAAGGTAACTTCGGGCGGAGATTGTCGTTTGGCAAGTGATTGTGCGATAAATGTGCCCACATTTCCAGAGCCGAGGACGTGTACTCGGCCTGACACGAGGGACTCGGACTCGGCCTCTGGGGCGGTCTCTTTACTCTTTTGTGATGTCGTTGACGAGTATCTGACGAAAACATCCTTCAATCCTGATCGCCGAGCATGATGGCATGTGTCAAGGCACCCGCTGCGCCAAAGCGGGCGAAATCGAAGTGGTTGCAACACTTTGGCGGAGTTTTCGGGGGAGAGAAGTGTCCCCCGAATATGGCGTGAAGAGGGTCAGAGGTGGAGTGTCGGGGTGGAAATGAGGATTGATGTAATTCGGGACCGTGGAATAATTGTCAGATATTGCGAAAGGCTTGTCTTTGGAGAGACAGATGCCAATGCCGTCGAGGAAAAAAAAAATAGGTGATGTCGGAGATGCGACGCGATGCCGCGAATGATCGGAGTCGTTCTTCTCCACCGCCCGCCACCGCCGCCCCAGTTTGCACCGGCCCTAAATTTTTTGATTTTCGCGGATTGTTCTTCCAACACCACATCACCATGGACGCACCAGATTTGATGCCGCTGCTGGAGCAGCTAGAAGACAATGTCGATGATCTTGAGGAGGTTCTCGAACCCGTCCTCGGCCAGTCCCTGGCGAAGTTATCCAAGAATCTGCCTGTGATGGACAGGGCCAAGATCCATGTCTTGATCACTTACACGCTCGAGTCTCTCATCTTCTGTAAGTTTGGATCCAGCTCTCGAAATGGAGCGCTTTAACTAATTTCTTTTTTCAAAGCATACCTGCGCCTCAAGGGTGTCGATGCGAAGCAACACCCAGTATTCCGCGAGCTGACCCGCGTGCGGCAATACTTTGAGAAGATCAAGGCCTTGGAAACCGAGCCTGAACAACCCACCATGAAATTGGATAAGGCGGCGGCAGGCAGATTTATTAAACATGGCCTTGTAAGTACCGATTCCATGCCAGAACAGCGCTTACATGCATGCTCGAACGATGTCATAGCTAACATATAATCCAGGCCGGCAACAATAAGATTGATCTAGAACTCGCAGAGAAGCAAGCCAAGGAGCGTGCACGCGCTCAACTGAAAGCCGCGATGCTAGCTAAGAAGAGTGCCGCAAAGGAAGCGGCCCAGGACTCCGCGGCTTCTAGTGTCGTCACTTCTTCTGCCCAGGAAACCGGCGAATCTGACGACGACGAAGATATGGAAGAAGATGTGGGCAAGGAAGAAAAACAAAAGGATTCCAAGTCCAAACGAAGCAAGAAGGACAAGTCCAAGAAGGGACTCAGCAAAGCGGAACGAAGAGACGAAAAGAAGCAACGGCGCCAAAAGAAGGAGGATGCTCGAAAGGCCCGGAAGGGTCAATAGGTTTCTTCCTATCTACCTTTCCGTCTTTCTGCTTGCCTACAATGCCTATTTCAAAGGTAGTCGGCAGGAAACTCGGAGGGCACTCACCCTGAGGCGGTCCTTGCTATTGTCCTCTGTACTTCCCTAACTTTGTACACCACGACCATTAGATACCCAGCCATGAAGCACTAAATGGAGTTTTGACTTGACCATCGATGTGTCTATATACACGCTGTAGAGATAGTAATTCCCTTTATAAACGATAAATTCCGGCATTAAGATACCGTTATATCTGTTTAATGCCCTGTTCCTGTCTGTTCCTATGCCCGTTTAACCCCGGCCCACGTGATGACACCATTCCAACCAATCAGATCCCAGAAAAGTAATCCCGCCTGCACTGAGTCAGCCTCTAGTAGCTTCGATTTTCTCCACCCTCGGCTTTGAAGTATTCGTATATCTGTCTCTCCTCCCTTCTCTCCAAACCACCACCACATCAATCAAAATGCCTCGTCAACAACGCCGTGCCGCTCCCCAACAGCAGCAGGCGCCTCACTCGACTGCCGCTCACCAGCCCCAACAACAAGCTCCCATGCAGGCTCCTCCCCAGCAGAGCGCCGGCCCCGGTCTCTTCGGCCAGATGGCTTCCACCGCTGCGTGAGTTACCGCTCCTCTCCTAGCATTAGCCTCATTCCTCTCCTCATTCCCCTTGATTCCACTACACTCCACTCCGCTCCTCGGCCATACCCGGAATCACGACCGGAACCCTCCCCGAACATATGTGACTGACTATATTTCTTCCCCAGTGGTGTCGCTGTCGGATCCTCCATCGGTCACGCTATCGGTGGCTTCTTCGGCGGTGGCTCCAGCGCCCCCGCCGAGGCGCAACCCCAGGCTCCTGCCCAGGGCCAGGCCATGGACAACGGCCTGTACCAGAGCAACGCGGCCAACACTTCGTGGGAGAACCCCGCCTGTGAGACTGACGTCCGCAACTTCCGCTCCTGCATGGACGAGAACCAAGGCAACATCAGCATCTGCGGATGGTACCTGGACCAGCTGGTATGTTTTTCTTACCCCCGTCTCTTCTCTTCTCTCCACTCGGGCAGAATTCTAATACGTTTCCTTTTTACAGAAAGCCTGCCAGTCTGCTGCTAAGCCTTACTAAGGGGTTTCCTACATTGCTAGGAAGGATACTTTTATAATGCGTGCGATAGAAATCATGCATCACTTCCTCGTACCGAAATCCTTTTATATGCTTCGGTCATAGGTTGAGCCTGGTTGAATATGATTTCTTTTACAATGCGACTCTGATCTCGTGTTGTTTGTACTTATACCATCTCTGCTCATTGAATCTAATTATCAAATACCCGGGACCCCTGACACATTGGAATGGGTTCATAAGCTATGCATTTCTGTCTTTATTGATCCCATGAGATGAAGTCTGTGCTTTGCAGGGCGTAGTAACCAGGCAATTTATTGAGTTATGATACACACTGTTGCGCTTTCGTTATGGTACGATGATAAAGCATCCCAATTGAACTCATGCGATTATAGTAGCAGAAATAGGAGGTAGCGTAAAATGTCCAGTTAAATCACACCGAGTCACTAATCACTCAACGGCTGTTCCCATCTTGATTCCGAGGTTCGAAATTCAACTTTTTGGATGTCAGTATAAATGAGGTTCCTGGTAGACAAAGAAATAGGAGGAATTGTCATACCTGATTTCCGTTATAAAACTGACTATCTCTCCCATCACTCGGCTGGTCATGGAGCGTCCGAATATTCGGTCCTGATGGCCGTCTATTGCGAGAACTATTAGGAGCAGGCGTAGAGCTAGAAGACGGCTCCGGCTCCGACGGTGGCGGTGGCGGATTCTGACCATAGCCAACAAATGAACCAAAAAAGCTAGCAGTCGTACTTGCAACGGAGTATGCTGTATTGTAGACGGCGGAAATTCCACGAACTGGAAGACTAGAGCCGGCGGCAGAATAGGCCGACGTGAACGATTGAACAGGGACCATGACTAAATTTGCGGTTGAGCCGAGACCTAACTCTTCGAGTGTTTGTGATTCTTCGCCGACGGAGAGTGTTCGGCTCGGAAGAGGGGTTAGAATGTGCTTCAGGTTGTATGGGCGGTTTTCGTTGGTCATTTGTTGTTGTTGATCTAGCCAGGACCGCACTTCTTTGCCGATTGTTTGCTTGGGCGTGAATGTTGAGCGGACGGAGCTGCCGTCGAATAGTCGTACTTGGAGACGATATTCCTTCGGGGGCCCTTTAGGGACGGCTGGCTGTGGCTTTGGCTCTTCTTTCGGTTGCTTGGTAGTCTTGGTAGCGGCTGGTTTCGCGGGAGTTCGAGGCTTAGGTTCTTGGCGAGGCTTCTCTTGTTTCGATTTAGGCTTCTCTGCTTTTTCTTCTTTCCGGGGTAAACGCTTTGATGATGACGAAGACTGCTCAGACTGAGGTTGAGGTTGAGGGCGAGATGGTCTTGTTGTAGGTTGCGATACTGGTTGCTGGGGTGGGATAGGAGGCGGAGAAGATGCTGTAGCAGGTGGAATTGAAGAAGGTGTTGTAATATCGTTGCTGGTGGATGGAGCACTTGTCTGAGGTTGTTGGGCCACAGGAGGTGCATATTTACCCTCTAGGGCAACTTTCAACCGGTTCAAAAAGTCCTCTTTGGATACCTCTGATGTAATAAACTCTTGCAATGTGCCGTTTCTATAAGCCATTGTCAGTTTACGTTCGTCTAAGCCAAGCAAGACAACGTATTTTGAGTGCCACCTACTTGATTACCACAACAGTTGGATAGCTCGAGATTGGACAGAATGACGTTAGGAATCCAGCCTCCTGAGTCCCAGAACTGAGGCGTAAAGTAATCGCTTTATCGTGGAGAGCTTGGGCGATCTGTTCGGGCGATTAGCCACCACATGGAAGACAGGATACTCAAAGATTCATATACCTCTGAATCAGAAAAGTAATCATCCTCCCAGGTAGAACTTAGTTCAGTATCATCTGTATCCAAGTTGATTAGCCAAGCTGTCCCAGGTCCAAGGCGATCGATCTCATGATGCGGGGGGATAGATAACCAACCTCGGGCGAAGCAAACAACAGCCTTTGCCTCCTGGACTGCGAGGGCTATGCCCTCCTGAAGTGTTCCAGAATAGAAGAGAGTCATGATCGCATTTCAATGAAGCAGAGTATGTGAAGTGAGGTGAAGTGAAGTGAAGTGTGCAGTATTCCAAGTTGGAGATGTGTACAGAGTAACTGCGGAGAAGGAGAACGGACCGCCCGAGCTCGGGGGAGCCGGCGCGACCGCCTAAGCGCGCGATTCCACTCCGCCCTGAAAGACAAATCTCCCCGTTCGCCTGTCTTTCTCCGAATTCACGTTGTCGCGATATTGAATCCCGGCCTCTCTGTCACACATCATGCGGCAGTTTTTTTCGTCTTTATTACGGCGGACCCCTCCGTCCGCTTGGGCACTGCCTCCCCGAGCCGGCACCCAGAATGTCGCATGGTCTCTCGATTCGATCTGCTCTAGATGTCGTCTGCACCAGCATCAGCAGAAACGCCAATTCACACAGTCCCGGAAATTGACAGACAGTCTCTCGGTGGTGGATCATCCGGCCAAGCTTGTCCGAGTGAACCAGAAGCATGGGCCTGGACTGATCATTCTTGGTATGTTTCTTCAATCTGTGATTCGGGATACCCGCAAATTCAAGAAAAATGTCAAGAGTCAACCCACTAACCCCAGGCTCTTCTTCTACAGCTCTAATTCCAATTATTTCCTTCGGACTGGGCTGTTGGCAGGTCCATCGATTGGACAGAAAAACCCAGCTCATTGCCAAATTTGAGGACCGTCTTGTCCGACCTCCACTCCCGCTGCCTCCGCGCGTCGACCCCGATGCTATATCTGAATTCGATTACCGCCGCGTTTACGCCACCGGTCACTACAATCATGATAAGGAGATGCTGGTTGGGCCTCGTATGCATGACGGTGAAGACGGCTTCCTTGTCGTTACGCCCCTCGAGCGTGGAGATGACCAAAGCACTGTGCTTGTCAACCGCGGTTGGATCTCTAAGAAGCAAATGGCCCAGAAGGACAGACCGGATGGGCTGCCAAAGGGGGAAGTTACTGTAGAGGGACTACTACGTGAACCCTGGAAGAAGAACATGTTTACGCCAGAGAATAAGCCCGCGGAAGGGAAGTTTTACTTCCCTGATATTGTGGAGATGGCTGAGTTAGCCGGGAGCCAGCCCGTGTGGATTGAACAGACTATGAGTATGGACTGACTGCCATTTGGCTATTCTGATATGTAATTGGGGCTAATTTTCTTCCCAGTGCCCGATCTGCTCCAATATTTGGATTACACGGCGAAAGGTAAACCCATTGGACGCGCAGCCGAAGTTAACCTGCGAAATAACCATGCTCAATACATCTTCACATGGTAAGTCTATCATGCTTTTTCATGGAGACTGGTCGTTCCCCATCTAATGCTTCCTAGGTTCGGTCTCTCATTTGCTACATCTGTGATGATGTGGATGCTTCTGCGAAAGAAGCCGAATGAGGCTCTGCGTCGTGTTCGCCAGAATCGTAACTGGTGATTTGTACTTGTTCATAGCTTTCCTTGGTGGTTTGTCCCAGGCGTTTGGATTTTTATCCGGTTATTATGGTGTTGGTCGAATCGATCATGGTGGCATAGCGAGTCGCATATCTTGTTGAAGCTCCCTAGGCAAATGCTTTTGGGCCAGTGAAAAGATTGTTGTGGATTTGTTGACGTGGCGTTGTCTATATAAGTCAGCAAAGCAGCTCAAAGCGTCTGGATCTGGGCCTGGCAACCAACCTCCTCATTAGCGTTGCAACATCGCTTTCATCAATGGTTTTCCTTCCCGCGTGTTTCGAATATGCAGCCAAGTCCTGGCTTGCTTGTTCAAAATACCATGCAGATGCTTGCTCAATTGCTTCGAGCGCGGCCTTGTTGATCTTCGCCTTTGACCCAGCCTTCGTACCTGAGAAACGCAGGGCCAATTTCTTGACGATTCCCTTCGGCAGATTAGGCACAGGGATTCCATGGCGGGATGTTTTCTTTTCTTTGCTCTGCGGGTTTGGTCCGTCATCCCGCAGTCCACCCCCGGCAATCCCTGAGTTCACGCTCGAAGAAGGGGCGGGTGGGAAATTAAATCCAAAATCACCGGCGGCATCGGCGTTCTCATCTGCCGAAGGCGAGGCTGGCACTGGTTGAATATCACCTGCATCCAACTCGAAACCGTCCGTTTCATCGAGATTGTCTCCCATGTCATCCTCGACTGGCATTGCACCTGGGGATGGGAAATCCATCACAAGATTAAACCGTCCCAAATCCGCCGTTTCTCCACTATTCGTGAATATTAGCCTGTATGTACCATAGACAAATCAAGTTCAAAGATGTTATCAAAACATACCCGCGATCGAAATCGCCTCCGCTGATCATAGTATCTTCCCCACCATCGTCTTCCACAATGCCTGTCTCATCTCCCTCATCGGCGTCACTGTCGGACTGATTGTCCTGGAACACATCGCTTGGTCTCCCGAAATTGCGACTCATTATCGACAATCGTTCCTGGTCTCGAATGCTGATATCTCTCCTGGGATACTCGACGGTGATATCGTCATCGTCGAAGGGCAGAGATAATCGAGGCGGGCTTCTTGCGGTACTTCCTTCTTCACTTCCCTCGACCTCCTGAATGGGCAGAGTCAACTCGGGTGCCTCGATTTCTGACTCCTCATCCAACTCCTCAATCTCATCTCTGGGTTTCGGTGGGGGCTTGGTCTCTTCTTCGGGAGACGAATGAATTGGTTGAGTCGTGGGAGCAAGCGCTAGAAAACCTATCAGTTTCCCATACCGAAATCATCATGTCGCCAGGGTTTCTTCGTGACTTTAAACCATACCTCTACCAAGGTTTTTTAATATGTCGAAGGTCGTTTCGCGCTGAATTCGCCCACTCCTGCGCCGATCACGACCAGGCGTGTTTGCCGCACGCTGCTGGCGCGCATTCCGGCCGTAGGGCGTAGAAGGCGCTATTGCAGGTCGACCACGAGGTGTGAAACGAGAGACGGACCGCGATGGGGTCGCTGTAGTAGCAAGACGACGGGGTGTGAGTGGATATAGAGTGTGACTTGGAAGGCGTTGAAGCTGTAATTTGCAAAAGTCAGCAAGTCAATAGGTTGACAATTTGCGACACATGAATCTATGAGCTTACTCCAGACGGGGTCGCACTGCCCGCATCGCGCAGCGACTTGCGGTTGCGTGGGTTTGGCGTAGACATCCCCAGGGTTGAAGCCAGGCGTTAGGGATAAGTAAATGTGTCCTCAATAAGCTTCGATAGGCGCCACAGCTGTGATTATTCAGAGTATTGCATGTGGGGCATTGTAAATAGAAGGTTGAGGAGGAAGCAGCGCGTCGGGGCTTCCCATGCGGGCATAACAATCGACCGCATCCACATTGCCTAACGCGGTTAGCCTATACATCTTATCGATAAGCAATGCTGACTAACATCTGCGCGTTTTCGAAGCTTTTTCTTTTTTGAAGATATCGACACTCGACTTGCTCTGATTAGTACAATTAGAGGACATTAAGTGGTCAATCAAATTGAACGATCACTACATACCGACAAGATGTCCGACTCAGTTCCCAAGAAGGGCCTCTCCGACAAGCTGGAGAAGAAGCGCAAGAGACAAGCCGACGAACCGACCAAAGATGCCCCAAAGGCCGAGACGCAGCCCGCACCAGCGACGGAGGGCCTCAGCAAGAGGCAGAAAAAGCTCCAGAAGAGCAGGAAGAAGCAGCCTGAGCAGGACCTGACGTCGCAGGATCGTGAGAATGGCATCGACAAGTCGATTGGGAAGATGGATGGATCACTGCTGGGCGATTACTTTGCCCAGCGCGCAAAGAAGTTGGACAAGGAGCTCTCAGCTGTGGAACTCAGTGACCTCTCAATTCCTGGTATGTACTTTCGCGAGAGATCTTTTTGCTTGGTGAGCCGCGCAGGTGATTAACGATGCGCAGAATCCGCTTTTCTCGATACTACTTCCTTCGATCAGACCCGCTCATTGGAGCAATTGCCCGCTTTCCTCAAGAAATTTAGCCCCAAGGGAGCTGATTTGTCCAAGTCTTCGACGAAGGAGGGTACTCCTCATACCCTTGTGGTGTCGGCTGCTGCCCTCAGGGCTGCGGATGTTGTGAGGTGAGAATATATCCAATGGCAACAAGCAGAGGAACAACCATACTAACTGCCGAAACCAGAGCCCTCCGGCCCTTCCAGACCAAGGAGTCGATTGTCGGAAAGTTGTTCGCGAAACACATTAAGCTTGAGGAGGCCAAGCAATTCCTCCAACGCGCTCGGTACGGCCCCCGCTCCTAATAAATATAATTCAAACTAACTTCTCCGCCTAGGACTGGTATCGGTGCTGGTACACCTCAAAGACTGTCCGATCTTCTGGAGTCTGGTAATTTGTGATCTGATAAATGAATGTCCCAGCACATACTAATTCGACCTCTCCTAGGAACTCTCAAGGTGGACGAACTAGAGCGCATTGTCATTGACGGATCTCACATTGACGCAAAACAGCGTGGACTCTTCGATATGAAGGATACACATCTGCCTCTCCTGAAGCTTCTGACTCGACCGGAGCTTAAGGACCGATATGGGGCTTCGAAGAAGAAGATCCAAATCCTGATGTTTTAATTTTACGAGCGATTACAAAAGTTTCTGCCATTAGAGAATATGTCAACTCAATGTATACTTATACTTATCTATTATCATACCCTCTTTTCTTCATCAACAACAATCCTGAGCCCATTCCCTCTCCAAAAACAGTCCGGCTCTAGACTTTCCCGATAAGTGCCGCAAGCCTTCTCCTTCCCACTCGAGAAGCACCCTCCTCGTAACACTGGGCAAATCGACCCAGGTGCGTCCAACGCCTCGCGTCTATCATTCTCTCGCCACGGATACTGAAACGATGATGTATTCATGTTCTCGCCCCACAGCGTGGTACACTACTCCCAGTCATATCGTAGCATTAGGGGGATCGACCGCATGGTATAAGGCCAACTGTACTTTAGAGCTCCCTTTGTAAGTAATGTGATTCTTTTGTGATCGGTGATACTAGATATTGCTAGTGTATGTGTAGGGAAGGATCTTTTTCTTGTGTATCTTCCGTGGTTCTATGGATGCTACTGTATTTGATAATTTTTATAATTTAGCTGTTCTAGTAATTGTAGATGATGGTCAAAATCTACATTTATCCTAGATATGAACAATGTATTATTTTACTGGTCGGAATGATTTGTGTGAATATGCGTGTATGTATGGGTGAAGCTGGTCTATTTGCTACCACATTTGCTGGACCTAAACCTAATTGAAGTGTTTTTTGCCGGGCTTAAGGGGCTTATGAAGTGTAACTGGAACCACTACAAAAAAGACCCCAAGCGAGGATTTGACACCTTTCTCAAATGGTGTATTAATGTGGTCAGCGCAAAAGAAGAGAGTGCCAGAGGCCATTCTCGACATGCGGGCCTGAACATAAAGGTTTGTGATGCTTGAAACCCCGTCTGATACTGCCCCAATCATTGTTCCTATCGGTGTCCATCAATTATTGGCCCTAGAAGACTCCTAAAACCCAACTTCGCCTCTTCTGTGTCGACCTTGCTAGGATCAATGACACATTTTGCCAAGATCCTGTGGCAGTCCTTTTGAGCGGATGTTTTCCCTTCCCCGTTTTCGGTGTCCTTGTTTGCTTAAAGGATGGTCTCCTGTTGGGTCTCGCTGATTGTTGCACCCTTGTCAATTCGAAAGTCTTCCTTTTTATCGTGGCTCTGTGATGTGTAGAGGCGCTGCCCTTGAGTTGTGTTTTCGGTTTGTTTGAACACTCTAGAGTATGCCATCGGTGAACGCACGGAGAGTCTTGATAGATATGGGCATCTAATACTATGTGAATCAATTACAGTGGCGGTCGTAATTGCCTTCCATGTCGGAAACAGATATCATTTCAAACCCTAATCACAGGACACGCTAATCCAGATATGGTTATTCCAAATTTAGAGAACTGGAAGACGCGCGCGTCGCACGCATCGGCCCTGAAACGAAAGTCAGAGGGAATAGGAATTGGAAGCGAACAGCAGCGTTGAAAAGGCTTTGAACGAAGCGGAAATGCAACTGAAATTCCAAATGTCCGATGAAAAAGAGGCCATCAGATGACTAATACCCGCAATATGAGAGACGAGATAGGTATTCGAATCTTTCGCCGCATTATTATTTGGATATCGCAAGTATATCGGCGTATGAAGCTTTCTTTGGCCTTTATGGACGCCTCTCTGGAGTTGGTTTACTGTACCTGCTTGTGGTGAGCTCTCAGTTTCATCTAACGTGTCAGCCCACGTAATGAGAATGCTTTCTTCATCTCCGTCAACGGGAGTATTCGGTCTGATGGGCTTTGCAAGTTGGGGGTCATGAGGTTGAAAGGTTAGTTTGGACAGAGTTGTTGTTCCAACTCTTTGGGACCAGCGGTCAATGCGTTTCCTTTTACCATTTGCAGAAGAAGGGGTTGGCATATTTCCAACCGACCTCACTTTATACGTTATCCCTACTGCAGGACTAAATTAGAGAATGTAGGTTATTTCTAGGAGTATCGAAGTACCTACTACCACATGGTGTGAAGAACAGGGCTTCCCGCTCCCTCAGACGTCCTCATGCCTTATAATATGCATAGCCAATAATCAACACGCTCTCAGTACCCAAGCGGCACGCTATAGTGAGTGCAGATGATGTAGGTGAGAGGGGTGAGAACGGAATCACAATTCTGTCCCTCAGGGCGATATGGTCCATTTCACTCTCAGTATACATAAATATGATACCTATGTAGAATACATAGAGATTGTATACAGTAATAATTAAGAAGGGTAGTTGAGTTTCTTATTGCTTGCTCCGTCTCTATTCTCTGTTCCCCCCCTCTACCTGATCTTCACTTTCTTCGCCCTTTAGATCCTAGGTGATTAGATCTCGTGATAACCCAATAATTCAAGTACAGATATATTCACACATCACGTTCCAAGGTTGTGTAATGTTTATCTAAGTGCATATGAAGGGTGCACATTTCGTTAAAGAGGCCATTCTTTCGGCCAGGCACCTGGAATCACTTCCCCCGGCTGCTCGATCATATCCCAAAATTCTCCCACAAAAGAATCAGATTCCTCGGACAGCCATATATACCAATTCTCGCGGGAAGAGCCATAGGCAAATCCAATCATTCGTTGCAATTCGAACCCCGGTTCCGGAATATTCCACTTGTCAAATTCTCGCTGAGTTATCCCTCTTTTCCAGATACATTCCTCCGCTTTACCATACCTATTCAGATCGACGCCAACAACTTCGAGTTGCTTCAGCCAGACTTGAACGGCCATTTGACAAGCCGAACCTAATTTTATGGGACCATACCATGATGAGAGATATCCATCGAGAAAGGATAGAAAGGGAGTTTTGTCGTCAACGACGTCGTGAATGTCGATTCTGACACAGAAAAACCTCTGGCAGAGGTCACCCCAAGCGTCACACTTCGATCTATCAGCACTAGTCCCTTCTCGAAAGTCTCTTTCGCTAGCACCCATGCCCCGTGCTGCACAATGGATCAACGTTGAATCAAACTCTTGACAAAATTTGAAATCGTTGGGCTCCAAGACATCCGTTCCTAATATGACTCGAAAGAGCTCTGGTACGGACCAATCGGAGACATAAAACGCCCCTATGCGAAGGGCCACTCTAATGCGAATCCGTTTTGGTAGCCGGTAGAAGGAAGGGCAAATGTGCTGCTGTAAGAACAAAAATTCCTCTGGTCTGCCACGAAACCTGCCTAAGACGGAGATTGCTGCTTCTTCGTCAGATTCGTAGATCATGTCTATATGACGAAATAGAAGACGCATAGATGGATTGAGTGACTCCATTTTTACTTCGTTCTCGCGGTGGGATACTTTGCTCCAATATGGTGGGTCGAATAAAGAGTTCGCATCTGTTCCTTGATCTAAGAGAAAAGCTATCATTTCGTTTCTATTTCTCCGTGTGACCCACTTGATCAATTATTAGTGAACTAGATCAGTTAATTGTCTGTATAGAAATCGTACCTCGAGAAGTGAAAATAGGTTCCCATTTGGGAGATAGATTAGGTCAAAAGGTGATGCCTGCCTCGAGGCAAACATGCCCTGGAGCCCTTGGATATTTCCACCCATCACATAAATACTCGCTTTTGAGTCAAGAGGAATGATACTATAAGATCTCAAGTACCAGTTCCATCCTCCTGGAGCCCTTATGCCAGCCACTTCTAGGACTTTTGAAGTGATCCAGCGAGGCAAGCTGAGCCGCCACCTATAGCTGATATCCTGGAAAAGTTTTGTTCTCTTATCTTGTGATGCACTGGAGGTTTTCTGTTCGGCATAGGACCCTACCTCTGGCGAAAATATCAGTGAGTGAAATTCGTTATTAGTCAACGAAAAAAATACCTTTCAAAGTCGTCGAGGACTTGGAGCTTCCCGCACACGAGCAACTTATATCATGGTGGACAATTCTTTCAATAATCACCTGAGGCTGAGCTTGAACAACTGCTCTTTATTCTCATCAGCTCGAAATATCAATTGCGCCGATGTTGAAAAATATACCGGGTATAACATTGTTGAGACAGAATTAGCAACTGAATAGCATGTTGTAAATGAATTCTATGCTTTTCAATCTTCCCCTTTTGCAAGACAACCCTGACGGACTTCAAAGACCGACGTAAGTAGTTAGGAGATCTTATTTCTCGGATGATGTCGGTGCAGACTATGTCCAACTCCTTCGCTGCATCTTTGCAAAGAGTGAGGCTTTTCAGTGCATGTTGGTTGTTTCTCAAGGCTGGATTCGGACTCTGTGATAGATCCTCCCCGATATTCGCAAGTATCAAGCCAACAAGCTCGATCTCTTCTACTATTTTCCGTAGATCGTCGGGCGCATCGCGCAAATTATCGAAGCATTTTTTCAGTGTGGTTATGTTGTTTCCGATCTGGACAAGAACAGTCGCGAAAGTGATTGCGCCCGAAACTAGTCCAATGACTTCGGCCATCTTTTATTGAGCTCCCAAGTCCCGATATTCTTCTCGAAGGAACGAAGTGAATGGGGTTACAAACCGCAGGCCTGCGTGACCCCGCTTTTTCTAACGCTATGAATAACACAAGAGACACCAAATTCCGCGCCAAGCCTCTCTCATATTGGTGGCCGGTTGGATTCATTATCACATGATTCTGTGCCCACGTGCTTTTCGCCCCCAGTCCTCCCATCCGGCTTGCAATGTTCAGTCTGGTAACACAGCTAACGATTTTATCCGGCCGCTGTTGCTTTTAGCTATGTATAGGGACCGTAATCCATCCATTTGAATGTTACACGACCTCTCTGTAACAGGTCCTTTCTATCTTCATTCATTCTGCAAATTCTGCAAATTATAGCTTCCGGTGGTCAATTAGCTTTACTTTTCATTCTAGATGTATTGCTGACCCCGTCAAGATATACATAATGTTATCATATCCGCTAGAGTACCGCCGCAATGTAGTTTAATTACATCTCAGGCTGATAGGGAGTGTAGCTAGTGTATCTATCGCAGATAACGCCTTGCTCTGAGAAACGCTCTAAAGTTCTCTTAAACTTGATAGGTTTCTTTCAATATGCATACTTACCCACATATGCCTCAACGTAGTGCAATACGCGCGAGCATTGGATAAGGTTGGTTTTTCGAATCCTGAGAGAAGTACATATTGCTGAAAATTAACCTATCACTTAAGTCTCTTCAATTTTCCCACCGTTTATTTTTGGTTTTAGGGCCACAGCATGCCACAACAGACGTCACCTGTACCACCACATCATAAAAATTAGCTGGGGTAAATGTGGGATTGGGCAAGAAGCGAGGAGAAGCAACGCCTAGGAGATAGCAAACGTGGCAATAGGCAAAGTAATTTCCCGGTGAAGATGCAGAAAACATGCAGAACAGGACGCAATCAGAGATCAGAACTTGCAGATATCTGCAGGTATAACCCTACAACCCTAAAGCCACCAGAGGCCAGTCCGAAAAAGCAATGCAAAATCATGGCGAGAGGCGAATCAAAGCAGCGTGTGGCAAGACAGTCCATATATATTTTTCTACCCTTTTTTTGCCACGTCTCGCGCACACGTACATCCATGTTTATTAATACCCTTTCTCTCACTTCGTTCGTTTCAGGGCACTGTTCCGAGGCTGAATGGTACAGTGCTAAACGAGTAAAATCCTGAGTAAGCTTTATGCTCATGTATTGGTAGGGCTCTTGATGGAGGATGTCGATGGAGATAATGTTATTGATGGGTGGTAGTTGTAGATGGAAAGGACAAAGCGGCTATCTCGACAAAAGGTAGTTGACTATGGCATCCTTCATGCCTGAGGCAGGGTGTCCTCAACATCTCTTAAATTATCCCTGGTCCTCGTTGCGGTCCTTAGGCCAAGTTGTAATATTAATTGAGGCCTCCGTTTGTACGCTCCAATTCCATAGCATCTCAGAGAGGTGCTCATCCTTGGCAACATCAGACAATTTCGAATCTGTGGCATCCCAACTGTAGCCATAGTAGAACTTCCCAGCAAGCGGTCCAACGTCGAAATACCGCCCACTCAATGACTTTAACTTAATCTCAGGGTCTGTAGCCAGCAACAATGTTGTTAGAGCGCCGTCTTCTGGGGGTATGCTCATCAATCGAACAACCGAAGAGTTGATAAACTTGAACATTGGCGGCAGTGCAGCTGAATCGGTTCCTGGAGCAGTGCCCACTGTGCCTGTCAACGAGCCTTATTAGCACACGATCAAGTTTTGAATTCAAACCACGTACCCGGATTGAGGCAATTGACAAGAATGTTGGAGTAACCTCTTGCCTGAAAATGTGTGTGGAGACGCCGGGCAAATATTATATTCGCCAGCTTTGAACGTGCGTATCTATCAGAATCTTAGTTCGGTTTGTCCTTGTCTTGAGCTCTTCAGATCCCGAAATTTGTGTATTCTCAAGGAAATAACAGCCGAAATCACCATATCATGGAAGGTTAAAGTGACCTTTGCAAGCTAGCTTGCACCTCGGCAAGGCTCTTCATAGTCTTCGGTCCCTCCGTCCTTAGGCCTTCAAAATCGATTTTGTCCGGTAGAACCGGCTTATACATGGCATGAGCGTGCGATGCAACAATGACAATCCTCGCCTCGTCAAATACTTCGGAAGTGTATTGAATCAGGTTCTAATAATAGATTAGTATAGGTGTAAGACAAGAATAAGCAATTATCACAAGACCATACCAAAAGGCTGTGCGTGAACACAAAATGGCCGAAATACTACAAAGACGGGAACTTGTCAAACTTTTGAATGCAACATATGCTATATATATATGTATATATTTCCTTACGTTTGTCTGCATGAGTGTCAGCAAATTGAATATGAACCGCATTAAGGAAATATATAGAACTTACACCAAACTGTACCTCAATTCCATCACTTGACAACGTCTCTGGCTATGTCTGGTTAACATCGGTCCAGACTTTCTAAGCGCTTGGTTTAGTGCCCACAAGAGACGGGTAACTCACAACAACAGCCAATGCAGCGTTCGCAATAAGGACATCAAGTCTACCCTCAAGCTCAGCGAAGTGCTTTGCCGCAGAGATGCAACTCGTTGCATCTGACAAGTCAAGCTCGAGGAACTTCAAACCTGCAGTCATATGCGAGTCAGCTGACTGGAGGTGGTTGAAAAGTTGCTCAAATTTTTCCTTCGATCGAGAAGCAACATATACTTTCGCATTGTGCTTTAGTAGCTGCTCTACCGTCTGTTTACCAATTCCTGTGGCGCCACTGGTAGTGAAGGAATCTTGTGTTAGCTTGTATTAAATCAGTTATAATGCCAATAATTCGCACCCGGTGACTATGATGACCTTGCCGGCTAGATCAGGGATGTCTTCAACTGAGAATTTCTTTCGAAACGGATTCATAACTTTTGTCAAACGTCAGAACAATGACTAGACAAAGAATGTTTTTATGGCCAAAGTGATAACTGTAGGACACTTGGTATAAGTTGTGAATTTGGATGCAAAGTCGGTTTTTTACGAACCCTTCATGATTTATTTAAGTCAGTTCTGAACGGAGTTTGGAACCGTCGCTCCTATCTCCGCGCTTCGTTTGCATCGGGTACTGCCAATGCCTTACGCAATGCATAAATACTTTCTGAAACCCGGGCGGGATCCAAGTCAGCAGATTTGTGGGCGGGTTTCGATTTGGAAACCCGACCCAAGACCCAAACAGGCATAAACCACGAACGCATTATTCTCACATCACATAAACTGTGCGAAAATTTCCCTCTTAGCATTGTACTCGCTTGGATTGACCGTTTAAATGAATTGAACTAATTAAGAGGACTGCAGGACAAAACTCTGCGCGGTATTAGATGGACCGCTCAAAGCCCTTAACTGAGGATTCAACACTAAATTCATTTTAACCTGACATATTCGCCTAAACTGTAACTAAATATCCAAAAAGAAAAAGAAACAGAAGATGCACAAGATATGCACATCAGGCACATCTCCTATACTGCACTGTTTGCGAAATCTGAGGCTCGAGTCGAACCTGAACCTAGTGTTGTGATATGAGGCTGTGGAAGTGGGAATAAATATCGGCTCATCTGGCGTACTCAGTTTGGGTAGTGTTTGATAATTGCTATAAATGAAGATTTTCAGTAACCTGAATTGACTAATCAAAGATCTTTGGAATGTTCAACAGAGGATAGGGTCGTAAGTAGGTGATCATTGGGAAATGCTTGTTGAACGGGCGAGTTCGGCCGAATTCGACCGAGACGTCAGCCGACCTCGACCGACTGCAAAACGACGCGCTGCTTCCCCGAAACTGGATACCACAACATCCGATTATATTGACAAAAGCATGACAAGTTCAATGCCTGAAGAAAATCGCCGGAAAAGACTCCGTAAAGGAACAAAAAGTTGCTGTGAATGTAAGCACCCGCGCCCCGCAACCAGCAAAGGCCGAAAATGACAATGACCAGGTAAGCGGAGAAAGATCAAGTGCACACCATCTCCGGATCCCTCTATCTGCTCGGGCTGTCTCGAAAGAAGTACTCCTTGTCTCAGTCAGGAGCATGAGCGTGATGATCTATCACATAATGGGGAAGATTCAGCGATGGCTCGCCGTATGGCCAGAGTGGAGTCATTACTGGAGGCACTGATAGAAAGGGCACCTTGGGCCCAAGTCAGTGGTATGACTCCTGCGTCAATTCCAGTAACTGAAAGCGAGTCACTGCATGTTCTTGCGCCCATTTCAAATGCCCCAAAACCACAGACCGAAATTGAACCCCGAGCGGGGAAACTTGATCTTCTGCATAAAAAACTGACGAACATGTTACCCTGCCAAGCGGATGTGGACTTTCTTCTCTCTTCGAGCCATGGATGGTGGCTAATCCAGCAACATATGATGGTCCATCTCCCGAATTCAATTGAAAATGACTTTCAAGGATTGTTCAATGTCAATTTCGTCGTGAAGGGGCATCCTATTACAATAGCGAAACTACTTCTATGCGTTGCGATCTGCATTCAGCAGCTTGCCCCTGAGATTGACATGAGTCAATTGCAAATGAAATCACCCCCGCGAGAAGTTATGAGTAGTATTGTTGACTTTCTCATCCGAAATGTCACCTCTGATGACGACATTACTGGAAGTATCGAGGGGGTTGAATGCCTTGCACTCCAGGGGGTATATGAGGTCAACGCTGGCAATCTCCGAAAGTCATGGCTTTCATTTCGCAAAGCTCTTGCAATATCTGCGCTTTTAGGTCTACACAGAGTGACTATAAGAACATCCAAAGAGTCGCCCGAATTGAAGGAGACCAAGCGACATTATCTACTGTATCAAGTTTCAAGAGGGGTACGTTACTCCCCTGAACTTGCATAGAACCAATGCTTACATCTAATAGGAGCGTTATCTCTCTACACTTCTCGGTGTACCCTCGGGTACGGGCTCAGGTGTGCTTCCTTTCGACAACACCGCCGATTGGCTTTCCCCAGAAGATCGCTATCACAAGCATCTCTACGATATAGCAGGTCTCATTCTTGCTCGCAACCAAGAGAATTACACTCATTCCTTCTCTACCACCCAAATCATTGGCGAAAAACTTGAAGCACTCGCAGAACAAATGCCGTCAACCTGGTGGGAAATCCCTACCAATATTCCTCAAAGCCGCACGCAAGAGGCGTCTACTCAATTCGAGCGAGTAATGTGTCAAATATGGCACTTCGAGTTAACGACACTGCTACATCTTCCCTTTATGCTACGTGCAGCAAGTAACCGACGGTACGAATATTCGCGTATCTCTTGTCTGGATGCCTGTCGGAACCTAATCAAGAGATGGGTGTCCATTCGCGAGACCAATAGCACTTTCTATTTCTCCAACCTTCTTGATTTTGAAGCCTTCACAGCAGCAACCACTCTATTATTAGGGCTCTTGGTCTCTCACAGAAATAAGTTTCAAAATACAGCACAAGAACGAGACGAAGATTCTGAGCTTATGGAGATGGTTGTGCGGAACTTCGAAAGACTTAAGCGACATGGCTCTCGGGTGTCCGTTGGCGATCAGAGCATTTTAGTTATCCGCACGCTTCAAGGGTTTCTTCGTGGGGAAAGTTCGTCTGGTAATCTGCGTCTAGAGATCCCGTTCTTTGGAATTATTCAGGTTGCACTCAACGGCACCGTAGAACCATTGGCCGGTGAGCGGATCCTCGGGGCAAACGCAGGCCACCACGATTTCTATACTCGATCTGAACAAAGAACCATATTCTCTTCCATGGCGAAAGAAAATTGCACGCCAAATTTGGCGTCTTGGTCGAGAGAAAAAGGAGTCGAGCAAGGAGTTGCAGCGGAGGGGGGTTCTACTAACCATGTCGTGGGAGGGCCTGATACTATTTTGCAGCTCTCTGGTGGCCACTTCCAACTTCCTGAATCGTCTGATATCCAAGAGAGCCTTGACGCCAGCGAATGGTCATTTTCACCAGATGATATGATTTTCTTCGACAGTTTGGTGAATACGGACTTGGTGGGCAACTGGACACTGTGATCTATACCCCACGGAAGCTCAAAGCCGCATTGTTAGAGTTACTCTGGACAAACTAAAACTACCATGTCGTCATCCCGTATACAATCAAATGAATCAAAAACATTTGTTAGGCATGTCTTGTCTATTATACTCTTAGAAAATCCCGGGAAACAGGGTCAGCGTAGATTTCTGTGCGATCAGTCTACTTACTCACCGGCATCTTCGGCCGAATATATCCGACACCTGTACTTGTAGAAGACGAACGGCGGAGAAACGGCGGAATAGGATCCAATTTAGGTACTAGAAATAAATTGAGGCCATTCCATATAAAAAGCTAGGTTCCGACCCAAAAATTTATCATTCCAACCAACCTTCCATTCTACAATTTCCTACACAATTCCAGCCCAGCCAATTCCCACAACCCTAAGAAACCATGGCCGCCAAACAAAATACCACCGCTATTACAGCCGCTGCTGAGGCTCACATAGTCTCTTACATTGCCGATTTCACCTCGCCTATCTTCAAAACCTCCATCGACCGCGCCACAAAAATGGCCACTTACTACCTTCCAACCATCTCTTTCTTTGCAAATGGTTCCATCACTCAACTATCCGACCCATCGCATTATGTGTCCCTTATTTCGGGGCCTCTTGACAAGGTGGACGGCTTTGAGCCGAAAGTGACTGGACACAAAGTCGAGGCTGTGGGTGAGAACTCTGCAATTATATGGTTGTTCTTGAATATCGACGGGAATGAGATGTCCAATGTCTACTTCTTTAGAAGAATGGGTGATGGCACTGAAGGGTTTGAAGGTGGTATTTTTGATGGAGAGATGTGGATGTTGAAGCAGCTGGGGAAGGAGTAGCTTGCTGGCTGTTGACGTACGCAACCGTCACAGGAAGTGTTTGTTAAGAAGTTTGAGGACCCAGTTAGAGATGGCCCGAAACTCCTTGGATTTAGTACTAGCTGACTGACATGCTGGCCTCTGGAATATATATTCTTGGATCTGGCCAAACATCCATGGATGAGATGATAGGTTTTCCAATATCAAGAATTTGTTCCTTGGTAGTATTATACAGAGGCTCTTTGACCATATTTACCACACTAAATTGAAACAATTCTCTTGGAGTCTTCACCGTCATCGTTCACCATAACCATCCACCACATAAACCCTATTCCTCCCAACCAGAAGCTTGCAAATCTTCACATTGCAATTCTGAGCCGCAATAAAGAGCGGAATTTGACCCTCGCTATCCCTACTCTTTATATCCGCGCCATGTCCCAGTAAAACCTTCACAATATGCTCGTGATTATTCCGAACAGCCCATGAAAGCGGCGTACGGGATTCTATATCCCTAGCATTAATTTGTGATGGGTCTCTTCGCGATGCTTGCCCGCATAGATACTTCACAATCTCTAAGTGACCCCGCATAGCTGCCCACATCAGTGGAGTGCGCTCCGAAATATCGCGAGGAAATGGGTCGGCTCCTTCTTCTGTCAAAATCTTGACTACGTCGAGCTGGCCGGTCATAGATGCCCAGCAGAGAGATGTTCGGCCGTGTCGATCTTTGTGCTCTATCTCAGCCTTATTCCTGTGCTCGAGTAGAAGGCGCACCGCGGTCTTGTTTCCCTTTTTGGATGCCCAGCATAAAGGTATTTGGCCATTTTCGTCGACGAGATTTGGGTTCACTTCGCTCATTTCTAGCAATGTTTTGATTACTGTATCGTGTCCTGAAAGGACAGCCCAGGTCAGTGGAGAGTATCCATTTTGATCTCGCCAGTTTGGGTCTGCACCATGTTTAAAAAGATCTTCCATGATCTCAACATGCCCGTTTGCTGCTGCTTCTAGAAAGGGGGTTTGCCCGTACTTGTTTCGGCCATCTACTTCAATGTCCTTCTGCGAAAGAAGTAGCTTGAGCATCGATAGATCCCCTTTCTGCGCCACATACCCCAATGGAGTCTGTCGGCTGGCATGATCTCGACAATTGACTTCGATATCATGTCGTACCAGGAGAGTGGTCACGAATTGCGGTTGCTGGCAGACTATAGCCCACCATAGAGGGAGTTTGCCCAATTTGTCTGGACAGTTAGGTCCGATTTCCTCAAGTAATCTCCTAAACGTATCCTCGTTTCCCACCCGGATAGCATTTGAGAGCTTACTTGCCGAATCGGGAGATGATTCCAGTTCATCATTTTCTACCAGTGGGTTCGGAGTGCTTATTATATCTGAAGCCGAAGTCTGGATGATTTCTTCTAGGAATGCCGGATCTCGCTGTCCTTCACTCACTAAAAGCTGGCGTACTAGGGTTCTGGTTTCTTTTGCGTTCAGTGGACGGGATCGCTCATGCGCCTGGAGCTCAAGGAATTCCTCTGCTAGATCCTTCCTTTGTTGAGCCCAGGATCCCCTCAGGATGTCTGCAATAGCAACGAAAATACTTGCGATTCCGGTGAAGAGGGAAATCATTTGACCGCTTGAAGTCGCGATACTCTCTGTAGTGAGGTGATTTGCCTGTAGCATCCTCTCCACGGAGACAATGGCAATAAGTGGGCCCAGAAGGTTGATAATAGCCCAATGGGTGAATTTAACCAAACCACTGAAATTCGTCGGTGCTTTGCTGAGTTGAGGTCGTAGAATGCTTTGGGTAGACGAAGTTTTGATTCGGTAAGTATATCGTGAGTGTGAAGAATCTAAGTCGATCCTCCGGGCTGACGCGAACTGGAAAATCCGGGCTAAACGTATCCCAATTTGGTTCACCCGTCTCACTGGGCCTTTATTGAGGCCTGGCAGTAGATCCATTAGGTGAACAACAAAAAAGGCGATAAACAATATACCCGTGATGGCGCTGATTGCAGCCGCAAATCGTCGCCACGGGGCACTCATCAACGGAAAGAGACCTAGACAAGCTGCTTTTGCTGGACATGTTGGTGACTCGACGTGATAAACGCCCTGAATCCAAAACCACACGCCAAAAACACTGATCAGGGCACATAGGAAATTTTGCGCAACAAGCGGGAAATCGGGACGTAGTAAATACCCCTGCTCGTTGCCGGCTGCGTCGCGCCTTTTCAAGAGATTGTATGACTCGGAGTAGAATAATGCAATGGTGAGATAGTAGACCAGGAGGAAATCCAGGGATAATGCGGAGCCCTTGGCTTGCCCGATGATCATGGTGACAATAATCGCATAGCAAATTGCATTATTTACAACGCGCACGGCTGATATTGTTTTCCAGGATCCATTCCAGTTGCGGAGAAGAAATCCAGCAAGCCATTGTAGATAAAGACCGGTTCGGACGCCAACGCCGTATAGATCGCCGTTGCCTTCTGTGGTGCAGTCCATGGCTCTGGGGGCTTGGATTGCCTGGCGAAAAGAGCAGAAAAGCCCCCTCTCCCCCCACTGTACTTTATATTCCAAGTCCCCCAAGACGTCTAAATAACATGCAGGGATGCCTTAAAATGCCTGACAACTAGACGGGCTAAGCCGTTTATAGCCCAGGTCTTTTAACAACTCTAGATCCCGAGAACCGAACTTGCTTAATTCAATAGAGTAAATGACTTCATCTGCACCATCCGATCATTATCCACTATAATCCAAGCTATTAAGATATCGAGATGACAATAAAATACAATTTAATAATTTCCCCATCCGGTAAGGTTCGAGGTTTCTACCAAATCGGGAATAAGCAGCGATAGCGATTCACCGCCCTTTCGTGAAAACGGCAAAATCCAAATTTCTCGCCGGTCTCCGCCCAAATTTTTCGGAGCGAACTTTGGAACTTGCGACAAAAGCTTCAACTTCCATAACCCCCAATCAATCACCCACACCCATACACACATTCACAATGGGCGATAAGCGCAAGCTCGAGAACCCGGCTGATGCCGTTGTGCCTGAGGGCAAGAAGATGAAGAAGGAGAAGAAGGAAAAGAAGGAAAAGAAAGAGAAGAAGGAGAAGAAGGATGAGGTTGCTGAGGTTGCGCCTGTTGAGACTACCGAGGTGAAGGAGAAGAAGGAAAAGAAGGAGAAGAAGGAGAAGAAGGACAAGTCTGACAAGAAGGAGAAGAAGGATAAGTCCGACAAGAAGGAAAAGAAGGAAAAGCGCAAGGACGAGGACGAGGCCGAGACCGAGTCACCCGCCGACAAGATGGACGTCGACGAGGAGACCACCGAGAAGAAGGAAAAGAAGGAGAAGAAAGAGAAGAAGGACAAGAAGAACAAGAAGCAAAAAACCGACGAAACTGCTGCCCCCGAGGAACAACAGCAAGAACAAGAGCAAGAGGAGGCTGCCCAGGGCAAGAACTCTCGCTTCATCTGCTTCGTCGGTAAGTGACACATTACCAACGATGACAATTAAACCCGAATGAAACCGGAAAACTAATCAATGCAACAGGCAACCTGCCCTACTCCGCCAACCACGAATCCCTCACCAAGCACTTTGAAAAGAACCCACCAGCCCTGATCCGCGTCGCAACCAAGAAAGAAGCTCCCAGCAAGTGCCGCGGTTTCGCCTTCATCGAGTTCGACAACTACGACCGCATGAAGACCTGCCTGAAGCTGTACCATCACTCCATGTTCGATGATGGAAAGTACCCTCCTCGCCGCATGAACGTCGAGCTAACGTGAGTCCGATCCAACCCCAACTTATGATGCCTTCCTTATACGGGTCATCTACCAATTATATTATATTACATACTAACTTGTTTCAAAACACCCAGTGCCGGCGGCGGTGGCAACACAGACAGCCGCAAAGCCAAAATCCAAGCCAAGAACGAAAAACTGAACGACGAGCGCCAACGCGACGCCAAGAAGATCAAAACAGACAAGAAGAAGCACGACAAGCCTGCCGGTCGTACCGGTGCTAATGCCGAACCTGCGGCTCCTGCTGCCAACGGTGATGATGATAAGTATGCCGGTGTGCACCCTAGTCGCAGACCGCAGCAGATGTGGTAAATCTTATTATTGCACATATCATTTATCTTTGAAAAAATTTGCTTTGCTTTTGATATCGGTCGTTATTCATGATTGGATTCTGTTTTTTTTATTCTTCTTGGCTGCGATGGCATTGTCTTGTTATTGTTTTGATGACCCACATAGAACGCTGCTTAATGGCCTGCATGTACAGTCTGTTTTGTTTAGGGCCTGCGCGCCGATCACTGCCCAAATGCAAGTACGACTGTAGTATATAGTACATACAGTATGTAACTGACTGGTTGTTGGAAACTACAAAACCCCGGCCCGAATGGTACGATGGTATCTCCGTAATACTAGTATACTCAGTGAGTGAGAGACGTAGTTCAAGTTCATGGCACGATATTCTCCAATTCAACCGTAGCCCCAAATGGATACTTGCGCAATTTTTTTGAAAAAAAAAATCTATCAGTACGATGGCTCTAGAATCATGGAGAGAGATAGAGATGGAGAGAAAAAGTCGGAAGAAAGATGAAGCAAAGAAAAAAGAAGAAAACTCCCGATTGCAAAGAAAATAAGATGGGACAATCATTCAGACAGATAAGCTGACAACTTTGGAGATCAAATCAAAACACGGAGGATATCGCAGCGGGACATGTGGTAGATGGATGCTTGGAATGGGCAAAATGCTGTATTTGCCCAGCGTTCACTTCAGACGGGACAGTTGGAACTGGAGGAGGTGGATGGATGGATGGATGGAAGAAGGTATTTCTTCCTTCGTGTGGGTCGTGAGGATGGTATGGTGCTGGAGGTAGAGTTCATCGAGAGAGACAGATAGAGAAACGAGAGAGTATGTGGGCAAAGAAAGAGACCCGATATCCACCCCCTCGTACACGTCCGGGACGCCATATTAACTATATATTAATCGTTATAGCAGACGTAAAGAAGAGTGCACGGAAGACAATATCCTACAGGATCTTGCATTTGTTCTTTCGCCCGGACTTGGCTGCGGGGCGGGGGTTCAGGACGGCGCTGGGAAAACGTTAGCGATGGTTCAAGATCATGCTTGCATTTGATGCAGTCGAAGGTGGGGTGGATTTACCGAATGGCTTCGTCGAAAACACTCTTCAGATTCCGCTGTGTCAGGGCGGAACATTCCAGGTACTTGTGTGCTCGGATTTCCTTGGCCACGCCCAGGGCCTGCTCGTATGAGACGGGCTCCATCTTGCGGGATCGGAGAGCTTCGGTGGTTGCGCGGTCGTCGCGGAGATCGAGCTTTGTGCCGACCAGGATGATGGGGACGTTAGGGGCGTGGTGTTCGATCTCGGGGAACCACTGGAAGAAGAGGTTAGTCATTGTTTACCTTGAGAGTTCAAAGAGAGAATAGGCAAGAACGCAAGCCCCAAGTTGCAAACATGCAGCTCTGCATTCATGATGGAATAGAGATAGGACGGGAATGAAATCGCGGTTCAAGGTGTGGAAAACGTACCTTGGCTCTGACGTTATCAAAGGAAGGTGGGCTGACAATCGAGAAGCAGATCAAGAACACGTCGGTTTGCGGGTAGGAGAGAGGTCGGAGACGGTCGTAATCTTCTTGTCCAGCGGTATCCCACAGTCCCAAACTAATCGGTCGGCCATCGACCATCACGCTGGCGGTGTAGTTGTCGAAGCTGTGGGATAGTCCATTAGTTTGGGGTTCATTGACCAGCAGTGAGAGCACCGTGAGGAGAGGAGAGGTGGAAGGAAATTTGAAGCATACACAGTAGGGATGTATTCGCCGGGGAAGGCATTTGTTGTGTAGGAGATCAGAAGACATGTCTAGAGAATGAAGCTCGTCAATATTTCCATTGCAGCTGTGAAGGTGAAATTGGAGGGGGATTCGCAGTACTGACCTTGCCAACCGCACCGTCACCCGTCACCACGCACTATTCGACGGATTAGCTGATGCTCCAACAAATCCCGAACCAGGGCAGTAGCGGAAGCTGAAGCCTACCTTGAGCGATTGAGTAGCCGGACCCGTCGCCATGGTTGTGCGAAGTTATGTACACCGAAACAAAAGGGGGGAAAAGACGGCGATAAGGAGAGGATGGCCCGAGGCAGCACAGTCTGAAAAACAATCGATAACGAGATAGATTGTCCTGCGATCGAGAAATTGGACACGGTAAGGGATAGAAGGTCTTAAGGAGAAAAGAGGGGGGTGGAAGACGAAAGTGAGGTTCAGGTTCGTAGGTGGAGAAGGGGAAGATCGCGAAGAAAAGGAGGGGCCGAGCTTTGGAAAGGTCAAGGCTGATGTGGAGTGATGAAAAAAAGGGAAAAGGGACAAGGGAAAGGAACAAGGGACAGCTTGATTTTCCAGGACCCACCAGAAAATAACCAATGTCTAAGGTTGATTCGAGATTCTCTACTCGGGACTCCAGAAATTCAGCTGTGAAAGAAGTCTAGGGGAATTATGGTGGGCCCGTGAGTGGTAGTGTATGCAGTGAGGTGATGTTCCTAAGGTTGCTGCGATGCTCGGATCCTGCCCTGCTGCTTCTACTCTGCACCAATCGCATCAGAATGCAATCACGAGGGGCGCCAACTTGTCCGGGAATAGTCCAATGGATTTCCTGACTCCCCTATTTATTTATATCTGGCTCTCTGATTCCCCAGCAAGATGATCACTGCAAATCTGCCACAGGTGGTCCCCGTCCCATTCTACAGCCGCGATACGCCCCGCGAACCGCCCAGGAATCCTCCAGCCCGCAACTCAGAGGGCTTTGCGGTCAGCTTGGCCATCTTGGCGGCAAAGTCGCGAAAATAGGCCGACTTGACGTGGGCCTGCACGGCCGCCTGGTTCTTATATCTGGGGTTTCGGTTAGCTTGGCCCTGGCCTTGTCCCAGCCCTGGCTTGCTGAGTCGGAAATGCCGAGGCACGGGATGAGGGGAAAGGAGCTGACCTTTCGACAATTGCGATCTCCTTCTTGCCTTGCACTTGGAATGCGTAGTAAAGTAGAGTGTCGGGCTCATTTTCTTGCACCTTTTTGGTGACTTCGGTGATCAAGGCAACGGCCTGACATGGTTAGTCTGGGCCACGAGAAGGGAGGTTTATCACGAGTATCCAGGGATCTTCTCACCTCGTCGAACTTCTCTGGCTGCGGATAGATAACCGCGGTAACGTTGATCTCTGACATGGTGAAGGTTTGATGTGGCACTACTAGGTGTAAGTGTACGAGTATAATGGGTCAAAAGAGGAGAAGGTCACCTACTATAAGTACAATAAATCCACCTAGGCACTGGCAGTCTTGACCTCGGGCCAGGGTAAGTGGGTCATGATGAGGCTATCAGATCGACTTCCGCTGGCATTGATTGGATAGAAACCGCATTCGGGGAATTTGCAGGATACATGGTGCAGGGTGGGGATTCAGGAATGATTGTCAAGCTGTCACTACTTGGAATAGTTCTAGGACACTGGCAGCTTTCTTTATAACTTGAACCCAACTTGAGTGACCATCCCACTACTACACGTGGGGCCACCCTGCAAGGGGTTGAGGCTCTGAGTTCTCCGTACAGTGGTTATTAGTATCACTAGTAGACTATTTAGTATTTATATACCGTTATCGTCAGAAGAATAGCTAAGAATCAACCAAGCCTACTTAGTCAAGATGGTAGAAGGGAAATACTAGTCGTAGTGATGCTAGTAGAAGTATCAATAGACTTCGGCCAGAATGGATGTGGCTGAAGTGTTCCATGTTCGGAGCTTGAAGTAATGAAGATCAGGGAGTACAAACCGGAGTATATGGGGGATTGTCCGAGTCTATGTAACTGTACTACTAGTACATTAATTTTTGAATGTCAGTGGATGTTCTATTCTTCGATGTGGCTGTTCTGCTTGCGTCATCCCTGAGCCACACACAGCATACAGCATTAGGTACAGCATTAGGTACTTCAGGTACATCAGGAGACAACGCTGCCTAACACTACCCCCCAGTACTAGCTAATTGTGTACTTTGTATATTACTCCATACATTTCTCAGTCCCTGACTATTTCTCTATCCTCATACTTGTTCACATCTTACCTTCAGAATTGATCCTTTCAGGCTGCAACATTCTCGGTGGGCCTCTGATCGACTCCCCACCGCCAAGTGACATCGATAATAATAGCTAGCACCCCGGTGTGGCGTTTCGGATCTCCCCCTCGGTTCTTTCCTTCTTCTACCTCTTCCACCTCCTCCCTCAATACCCCAATCTACCTCCATGGCCGACTCAGTTCTCCCTGAGCCGACTGCGCTCCCCGCGCTCTCTGATGCGCCTCCATCTAGTGCCGGTCGCGAGTCCGGCCACTCGGGGGCCCTCGACCAACACCAACCGCAACCCCAACCGCAACCCCAAGCGGCCATATCCGATGAATTGAAAGCTCGCTTGGACAAAATCGTGAACTCGGAGGTGAGTAACCAATGGCTAGACCACGGTCCAGCGACTACACTCCTGGAATCTCTATGCTAATTGACATCTCTCCCGTAGATCGGCATCACCACCCTCCTCAGTCGTCTGAAACAAAGCGTGGCCTCCGCCCAGGTACGTCACTACCACCTATCCCAAACCTCAAAGGGAAGGTTCGCACTTGCTAACACATACCTCTTCCCTCTCTACTTAGGACTTTTCCAGCTTTCTCAAAAAGCGAGGCTCTTTGGAAGAAGAGCACGCTCAGGGGCTGCGCAAACTGTCCCGTGCCGTGAACGAAGCCGCGCAACGCAATGACAACCGCCAGGGCACATACAGCTCCAGCTACAAAGATATCCACCGCCTGCATGAGCGCATGGCCGATCATGGACTCCAATTTGCCGTATCACTCCAGCAGATGGCAGACGATCTGCGCGAGCTCTCAGCCAACATCGAGCGTGGCCGCAAACAGTGGAAACAAACTGGACTCGCAGCGGAGAAGAAGGTTACAGACGCCGAGTCCCAGGCCGAAAAAGCCAAGGCCAAATATGAGTCCTTAGCAGAGCAGTTGGATCGTGTCCGCACTGGCGAAAAGTCCGGTGGCAAGTTCGGATTGAAGGGTCACAAGTCTGGCGCGCAGCATGAGGAGGAGCTTACGCGCAAGGTTGAAACTGCTGATGGTGACTACAAGACCAAGGTTCAGGCGGCGCAGGCGGCGCGTCGGGAATTGTTGTCTATGCACCGCCCTCAGACGGTGCTTAATCTACAACAGCTCATCTCTGAGTGCGACTCGGGATTGACGTTGCAACAGCAAAAGTTTGGTGAGTGGTGGCTCGACGTCATCTGAAAGATTCCTTTTTACTGACACTTGATAGCTACTTTCAATGAGAAGCTTCTGCTGGGACAGGGCTTGTGCGTTAGCCCGATGAAGACGGACGGCGCAAGCTCGATTGCACCCAAGAGTCTTGCGGAGGTTGTCCGTCAGGTTGACAACGAGAAGGACCTTCACGAATACATTTTGAGCCACGAGGGAAATGAGGGTGCCGTGGCTGGTGATGAAGTCAAATACGAACCCCACCCCGTAAGTTTCGCCCTTGATCAACAGTTTATACATTACTCGCTTTCTAACACACTTTACAGACACTTGGTGGCGGAGCTAGTACATCCTCACAGCCCAGCACTCTGAACAAGCGTCAATCTGTTCTACCTCAGACATTTTCCGCTGCGAATATCTCTTCTCCTGCGACCCAACCCCCTCAGAGCAGCACCGATCGATTCCAGCCGCCTTCATACCAAGCCCAACCAGAACCTACATCGGCACCACCGAGTCAGCTTCCATACCCGTCCTCCGGACTCCCACCTCAGCAACCTCCATCGCAGGTGGTGGTGCCGATGGCTGGACCCCCTCCAATGGAAAAGGGTGGCTACCAAACAAATCTGCCTCCTCTGAAGCCGGTCTTCGGAGTTTCCCTCGAGGATCTGTATGCTCGGGATGGAACCGCTGTGCCTTTCCTCGTCTACCAATGTTTCCAGGCTGTTGAATTGTTTGGACTGGATATGGAGGGTATCTATCGACTCTCCGGCAGCGCCAACCATATCAGCCACATGAAGGCAGTGTTTGACAATGGTAACTATCCCATGGCCCCAATTTTTAAGGAAGTTGTTCCAATCTAACTCGATAATATAGACTCATCTCAAGTGGATTTCACAAACCCGGAGAACTTCTACCACGATGTCAACAGTGTCGCTGGGCTCGCAAAGCAATTCTTCCGAGATCTCCCGGATCCTTTGTTCACCTCACAGTATTATACCCAATTTGTCGATGCTGCACGTAAGTAGAAACTCACCGCCCCGAACACACACAGATACTGATCCAATTATGCAGGCATTGATGACGATATCCAACGCCGTGACTCGCTGCATGCTCTTATCAACAGCCTACCCGATGCACACTACGCTACTCTTCGCGCAATCATCCTGGTAAGCCATAATTCGCTGAAACCAGAATACTGATTCCCCGGAACAAATAAAACTAACCAGAATCCCCACCCCAGCACCTGAACAAGGTCCAAGAACACTACACCCAGAACCGCATGAACGCAGGCAACCTGGCTATTTGCTTCGGGTACGTATTTATTTATTCATTCACGATACTACATCTATAGATACACGCAAACTAACTCCATCATTTACCTTAGACCAACCCTCATGGGCGCCAACTCAGGTGGAAATATCGCCGACGCAGGCTGGCAAGTCCGCGTCATTGAAACGATACTGAATAACACCTTCCAAATCTTCGACGATGATTAGATGCTTCACTCACGTTCACCAATACATGTCTATCGTCCCGTTCCGTTCCATTCCGTGGCGTCCCATTCCCGTTCTTTTGATCGAACTGGAAAGAACTACCACGCACACTCGGACCTGGACTTGGACTCACGTACTACGCTCCTCTCTATGCTTTCACGATCGCAGATCCCTACCCCATCCCAATCCCAATCCCACCATTTGTCTTGGTCTGTTCAGAAACGAACACGCCCTCCCTCTGCCTGCTTGACTTGACTTGACTTGACTGACTTTGGACTACACTAATTTGGTGCCTACGTCTCCCTGTACATATACATCATGTTGGCTTTAGCATTTTGCTTGATTTTTGAATTCCCATGAGTTTTATCTCCCTCGAAGCTTTATACTAGTAAAAGTACTCTGTATGGCTAAGCTTCTCTTCGAGATCTTGCTTTTTACCTATTGCTTTGCAGTACTAGAACTTCATTGGACGTAAGAATGCTCTCCAAGCTGGTCAACTGCTTACTAGTATTTAAACAGCTGGACAGTGATACGAGAACTTGAAATAAATGAGTAGAAAAAGGCTGATATAAGCGGGAGGGATGCTATTGTACATTGAAAAAAAAGTAAATGGCTCTATATCACAAATTTGCTCTCGGCGAGGGAGTCGCCAGTTCAACCGGAGAATTGACGTTAAAAACCAGAACAATTCAGCAATCGGTTTCTCTTCACAGGACCGGGGAGATGCACGAATTTATTTCATAAAATCCTTCATAGCATCAAGTCTCTCCAACGCCGTCATACCCGGCGCAAAGGAAGGATCATGCCAGATCTGCTCCATAGTCGTAGGCTTAGTATTACCCCAGACGCGCCAACCAGCATCCTTTCCATTCCAAATAAGTTGCTGAATAACGACGTACTCGGTGACATCCTGCTCCTTTGCTGGCTGCTGCTGCTGCTGCTGGGCGGCAACGTCCTTCGAGGCCTTGGCCGTCTGTTGGAAGGGCGCGGTGTTGACCTTGGTCATGGATTGGCGGGATGAGACGCGCAGGACGATCTGGCGGATACCGGACTTGGGGACTTCGGGGAGTTGGGTGGCGCGGTCTGAGAGGACGCGGACGCCGGTGAAGTGGGTGCTGGGTTGGCGGAGCCATTTGATTAGGTTCCAGGTTACTACCTCGGTTGGGCGGCGGGCTTCGATTTGGGAGATGAGTTTTGTGGAGAGGCCGTCGCAGGTTATTTGCTTGAGTTTGGGGATGTCGCCGCTTTTTTTTGGTCGTTAGTTTTTGTTGTGAGGGTGGGAGGGAGGAGGTGGCGGCTTGGTTTTGCTTACCTGGCGAAAAGGGTGTACATGTTTTCGTAGAGGGAGGTTGCGATCTTTCGACGCTCTGTCAGAAGGAGGGGATAGTTGTTGTCCTTCTTGGTATAAATGATCAAGCTGGTCGATGTTAGTTGCCGTTGTCCTGGAGGGCCGATTGACTCTACTGCTTGGGGAGGTCTTTTCATGACCTCCTCCCACCGAGACCTGCTATGGCATGCGAGGTGGGAGTAAAACCAGCAAGGAAAAATGATAGGGCTCACCTCATGACGTTCTGGAACCATGCCTTGATCCAGGTCCACTCCATTTGGAGCCGATCCCGCGGTCTGTCGAAAACTGAAGGCAAATCCCTCCACAATGGCCGAACGAAAGTTCCCGGTAACAATCCAATATCATTCGGCAGTTGATTTGCGAGAAGATCCTTTGACCGGACCTTCATCGAGGGCTGAGACGCGGTGCGCGGGCTGAAGTTTTGCGTCTTGAAAGCCCACCGTTGCGATGCCTGCGAAAAAGACCGGCATTGCGGCGCGCCAGGGGCGTAGGGTCGGGCATTTTTCAGGGCCGACTGTGTAATCGAGAGAGTCTTGCCCGCGGGCGAACGAAGTGAGGACGCCATGGCGAACAGCGAAGGACTGAGCGGATTGCGTCGGGGAAATAAGTGTCTCGAGATTGGCCGAGAGAATAAAAACCGGAGTCACGTGTAGATCTCCGCGATATGGCAAGGTTGCTGTGTCGAGACCCTTCCAAACACTCCACCCAATTCTCTCTCTTTTTATTTTATTTTGTTGCCCGGTCTTCGGATCGCTTAGGGGTAGCTGTTTTCCCATTACTACAGACGACCCTCCGCATTTCCCGGAGAAAGGGACATTCGCTCTGTACACGTTTTCTCGAAAATCTATTGATCAGGGGAGACCCGGCCCAAATCAACCCTACTCGAACAACGTCCCGGTCACAACCAGCCCAACAGTTCAAACATAAGACGAAGCAATCGAGATATTCTCGCGGGAACTCCAAAGAGTCCAAAACGAACCCACACCGACTTGCGCGCCGGCCGCATATGCCGCGATTCTTCGTCAAGGCTGGCTCCTCGACGGAATGCGTCTCCTCCGCCATACGCTCCCCCCGCTGAGTCGCCTCGCGAGCCAGACCTAGATCTCTCTCGGACGCACACCCTTCCTGAACTACTCCGACCCACGGCCGTAGTGCCCGCGGTCCAATTCATGAAAGAAGTGACTTCAACAGCGCCGCCCGCTGTCCCGCCCTCCCCGACCTCCTCGACATCCCACACCCCACTCGGCAGCGATGCTGGCCAAGCTGCTCCTTCACCGCTTCACCCGCGGGTGGCTGTCATACTGGGGGTCGACCGCAGATGGTACATCCCTCTGTTGGTCTGTCGGGCAATGAGCACAGTACCTTCCGCATGGTGGGGGCTGCGATGCGCCTTTACCTTTTTGGCGGAGCTGTTGCATATTCGGCCCGGCATGGGACGCGAAGGGTGGGCGGCGGCGATTGTAGGGAGCGTGGGACAGGAGTGGGATGTTGAGAGGAGGTTTCGTGTTACTGAAGTTGCTTTGGCTATTATGTGGGTAAGTAAAGAGATGGCACGCGATCTGAAGTTGCAACCGTGACTTTTTTTTCTTGGGCTGAACACCAGCGATGCTGACTTTCTTTCTAGTGCTGTGCATCCGCATATCTATCTTATTTCTTTGCAGACTGTATGATGTCTCGATGGTAAGTTTCGCTCGCCCATTTATTCGCTATCATCCACATTACTTACGTTCTCTCCACTTCCAGGCTTTTGAATTACACACCTCCAGCGGTTGTCATCCGCCTTTTGACAACGAATGGATTGATTGCATACATTACTTCCTGGGTTCTTTATCTCTCCGGCGCATCCTCCGACCCCAGGCTCCTCCTACCAGCCTGGATATCCATTACCACTGTATGTGCTTTTTTTGCCCATTCAGAATTGCCAATTGGTTGTAGTGCGGTGACTAACCTTTTTACCAGAGCTTAACCTTCGTCTACCACGCCACCCAAAATCATGCTACGATAAAACGAGAAACGGCAGCATCCTTACTGGTTGTCTCGGTAGCCAGTTTCCTCAGCATGTCCTCGCTGCTGTTACAACTACATCTCACCCGCGAAAACGAGCCTGAAGTCCCCATCTTCGTGATCACCCAGAAACTCTGGGACTGGGCAGTGGCAATCTTCCTGCGCATGCGAGTTGCAGATCCCGCAGAACTTTGATGATACCCTCATTACCGTTTCCACTGCCTCGCTTTTCATTTCGTTTCTCTTCATTTTCTCTTCCTCTGCCTTTTTGTTCTCTCTCCTTGCTGGGGTCTACCTTTTACATATCTTTCTCCCTCAGACACCCCTTCCCCCCCCAAAACTTGATCGATACCAACGAGCCTCAGCGTTTCCGCGAAGAAATCGGGCCGAATTGTACATCTCGGGATTGTCATTTTCTTTTCTGGAGTGGGTGCATAGCATGAATTGTGTTAGGGCTCTGCTTTTTCTTCGTGACAATGTACACACCGATCTTTGACAGATCTTATCTACTTAGTTTCTCACTTCCCCATCCCACCTCCTAGTGTACATCGCAAGAATGCAAATGTAGACAACTTCAGGTCACAACCTTAGAAGAATAATGCATGTCGCAACCTGAACTCGAATACGCGGCCAACCAACGTTCAACTTGGAGTTGATGGCTGCTAGTACTATTACATTGCGAATCGCATCACATCGCCTTTCGGGTCACAGTCTTTGCAGCCTACTACTGCTGCTGGATATCAATACTACTATTAGTCTCCCATACAGAAAGACTGGAATGGCAAGTTCGATCTACATCTACAGATATACTACAAGAGAAATTGGCATAGTATCCTAGCAATTCAATTCCATGTTCCCGATTAGCAGCTATGGCAAGGAATGCAAAACATGGAAGAAAAGACCGGATAGAATGGGGAAAGAAAGGAAGACGGTAAAGACCGATCAGACGAGCACATGCAGAAAAGTCATGAAAAGCTCAACCAACCCTTCCTCTCGGGACCCTAAACACCCAGAGCTTCTCATCATGCAAGACGCAGTGTCCCGTCAGAAAAGCAAAAGAATGGAAAAGCATAAAAGGATAAAGAATAAGATAGAGAATAAAAGAAATAAAAGCACACACGCGCAAACAAATGAAGAGTTAAAAAACGCATCGTCTGTCTATGCAGATATGGGTATCTACCAACGCCTCGTTCCGTCATGGATCCCGTTCTGTGGAAAATAAACACTAATGATAATGTCGAGTATGAGAGAGGAACAAAACAACAACCCCGATTTCCGGCCGATCATGCTGGGACCGTATCGCTGGAAATACAGAGGGAAAAGCGGGGGGTTAACTCATATCGACAATGGCCCAAGTCTAATAAGCCGGGCTCAGAGTGGTGAAGGGCAGAAAGCAACAGACATTTGACCGACTGGGTGGGCCGGCTGTGCGCACGGCCGGCGGTTAGGGGATACATCGCATGCCTCCTATCCAACCGCTCACGGGGCAACATAGACTGGGAAGAAGGGACCGGAACAAGGCATGGCGATGTGTTTAGAAACCGTGGACCTGGTTGGAATGTTAGTATTGAAGAGGCTCGGGAACTGTGAGGGATGGCTTTTGTCAAAGAGACATACCTTGATGGTCTTGGCATCAAGCTCGAGGCCTTCCTTCTTGTCGGTCAAGAACTCCTGAACATCCTTACGCTGATCTCCTTGCAGCTGAATCACCTCACCCATCTCGGTGTCGGAAACAATGGTGCCATTGCAGGCTAGAAGAGAGTAGGGTTAGATATTGTTTCGTGCCTCGCGTACCATGGTTGGCGACGAGGGGGAGGGGTGAAAGGAATACGTACCGAACTTCTTCTTGATGACCTTCAGAATCTTCTTCTGGTCAAACTTCTTTGGAAGACCCTGAACAGTGGTCAGAGTCTTACGACCATTGCGCTCTGTAGTATATATGGTTAGCACGTGCTCGATCTCCAAGTAAACACGGGGTCTGTCGTAGTGGGGTTCGGCTAGGAGAGGAAGACGAAGTAAAGAAACGTACGCTGAATCCGAATATGGATGTAATTCTGAGACTGTTTAGTCTCGCCGGTGTCTTCGTCAGCTTCGGCGAAGGGGTCTGTTGAAAAAAGAAATGTGTCAGCCGCAGTCCAGAACAAAACTTTACCCCGCCACAA
This sequence comes from Penicillium pancosmium, assembly GCA_031761475.1. Lineage (NCBI taxonomy): Eukaryota > Fungi > Ascomycota > Eurotiomycetes > Eurotiales > Aspergillaceae > Penicillium > Penicillium pancosmium. Next base: position 79,442 of record JAVMSB010000001.1, on the reverse strand, counting down.
CGATCGACGAGGGGAGAGCAGGGCGATGCAACCCTCACAATCACTCCAAGCACACGAAACCAGAAGAGAGAAGGTATTCAGGTTGCATGCACTACTGCATCAAGACCGCTCGAGGGTGGTGTTGAGGCAGGTACAGTATGCAGGCGTGAAGTGGGAGGAGGGGGGGCAGGTGGCGACCCGACTTACCGAAGGTCTTGAGGTTTTCGATGGACATAAACTCGGCCTTTTGTCGTAAACGACTCTTGAAATCGGTGTTGGTAAAGAGAGCGAAGGGGGAGATTCAGTATCTCTGGAAGATGAGCGATCGAGAGCGTGTGTGGGGAAGACGAAGGTGGTCTGGTGTTTGAGGGAAGAATCAGAGGGAAAGGCAGAGTTGACTAGCCTTTTGTGACGGGGCACGCGGGAAGGCGGTGTGTGACTAAGCCACCCACTGAACCGTGAATAGTTGCATGCGATAGTGATGGTTATGGTTATACTAGCGAGTTTTAGTTTAACTAGTTATTAGTATTCACATAAAGGATAGATAGTGAACAGTACAGTACAATATTGCTTCAATTAAACTAATCGCTAGAGTGCTAGAACATTTCGAGTGGTAGCATGGTCCGATTACCAGACCTGAATCCACTCATTATTGGTACAGCATGAGTCAACCACCGTACAACCACCATTTTACTAGGCGGGCAGTGCAGTTGCGACCTCTCGACGACATTTCCAGCCGTATCACCCCAGCCGCAAAGATTATAGGAATTGACGACGAGACACGTTGGTATTGAGGTATTGGTATCATTGAGGTTCGGAGGTTTAGGCGGGGGCCGGAGCAGCGACGCCGCCCTTGGCCTGAGGAGGCAGGAACATGGGGAAGTAAGTCTGCGGCTAGAGTCAGATAAAAAAGCATGATCAGGGATTCGGCGAATAGGGGCGAAACAACGTACAACGACCAGCGCCATCACTAGAAACACAGAGAATGGTTAGTATGCGGTGACCTCAGCGTGGGCAGGATGTATACGAACAGGACATCATGACCGACATGTAAGCCGGTGTGGAGGCATTCTTCTTCTGCTCAGGCGACTCGGACAGCCAGGACTGGAGGGAGAAGACGAACGACACCCTGTAGCTGTGTCAGAAGAGGTCGGATCCAACGGAACTCTGGGTATGGGTATCTTGAACCTACCATCCAATCATCCTATTAGAGCGGACATTTTTGTTAACTGCGCGATACTTTTTGATGATAATTTCTTCGAATGCGCCGCTCGGCTTACCTGTTGCGCGTGAACATCTAGAATGTGTCAGCTCACTGGTTCACTAGCCTCGGAACTCCAGCCATCATCGCATTATCGGGGAATAACATACTGCTGCCATCGGCATAGTGCTCGACATGGTACCTGCTGCTATATCAGAAAAGGCGCTCACATGGTGCCAGGCCCAATGCTGGCGGGGGAGGAGGGTGTGGAATGATGTTGGGGTGGCGTACTGGACATATCGGCCTCGCTGGTGCTCTTAGGCGGGTCGACATAGGGGATCGCTGTTGCCACGTCAGTATTCAGCAGATGAAGATGAAGGAATTCGACTGACCGAGATCCGCCCGTCGCATATCCTTGGTTGACGACATCTTGCTGTGCGGAGTGGAAGATAGGAGAAGGACAGAATGGAATGACCGCCAAGGCCCAAGAAGGCGAAGGCGCTCCCCGAAGACGCGATCTTTGGGGAAATGTGGCCTGAGGCAAACTACGGAGTACTCTCGGGTCAATTGATGGACTTCTACAAAATGTCATCCATGGATGATAAAAACAGAGCTACTAAACACAAAGACACTACAGATACAAAATCTTTGTTCTAGACAAAATAAAGTCCGTCATTTCAGCGGCAGGGAACTGACAGGCCCGAGCCGTCGGTGAGGTATATTTGATCACCGCATACTTGCAGGGCGACCCGCCCAAACCTGGGAACGATCTCACTTCCGAAATGGTCGGTGAGACGTTTGCCAGATGTGCTGCAGATCGAGATCCTGTCTGGATTGGCCTGGTCGCACACGCATTCGACCTCCTTGCATCCTGCAAGCACAGCATTGCATCTTTCATGGCTAACTCAACCGGGCCTCTCCGACGGGGAAAGGTCCTCGCCATTTACCGATCACCAGTCATTGTTGCAGCAATGGGATAGCCCGAGGCAGCCCAGCCCAGCCCAGCCAGCCAGCCCCAAATAGTGGCAGAGTGCAGCGTGCAGAGTGCTTGATGGTACGACCTTGACCATGACCACGACCACGACCACGACCCACACCGAGTTCGGAAAAAAGCCCAGCTGATACGATCCCAGCGACGCAGCCATCCGACAGTGGGCCGATAGTGCGGAATGTGGACGCCTCGGAGTCCGTTGAGCGGCGCGGGTTTGGTGCCGAACGGATTGGATGGGGGGCAAACAGGTAAAAGGAAAGAAATGGTCAGGCCCAACCGAGAGAGCACTGACCACTACAGTCCTGCAGATTGATCAGATTTTATCATGTCTATCATGTCCAGCCGCGGCTGGGCACGGGAGGAGAAATGGGGAGTTGATTCCGTGTGGACAAACCCCCTTGTGAAGATCAAATGGGCCAATTCAGGAAGGGAGATGCGACGGCAATATGATTTTGGGCCAAGCCGCTGTCATGGATAGCCGACGGAAAATGCTAAACAAAGGATTCCGCAGGGAACAAGTAGGCTCAGCCTGTTCCGAGGCACTGATGGAAAGGGGAGGAGAAGGGGGAGAGCGGAGGCACTAGAGTACGGAGTACATACGGAGTAGTAGTATGTACTCTGTACTAGTAGTGATACCAAGTTTGGGATTTTACATATTATTGATTCTGTGCTCCATATCTGTTGTACGGAGTGGACAGATTAGATTTATACTCTCCGTTAAACCGGTTAAAAGGGGCCAATGGGTCCGGGAAGTGGTCTGGATAGAATACCCTACTCTATACATAGTACTCCATACTGTACATACTCACATGGGAAGGTATAGCCAGTAGATGGAGTACTATTCGTAGTGTATCGTGTTTACTCTAATTCTGACATCAACATCCATTTCATCTGCCTTCCTCGACTACCGGGATCATACAATCCAAATTCAAACCCACACCACGCCACGCATCACAGGGTTTGTGGAGGAAGACTGATTCCGTCGATCCGGTGGACCCCCCGGAGGAGGACGGCTGATTTGAGCCGACTTACGTTATCCTCGTCAACATCGCCGATAACGCCTTTCTTCCTCTCTTCTCTCCCTCACTTTGCTGTTTGCTGTATACCAGAATTCAAAAAAAAGAAAAGAAGCATTGGACGCGTTCCTATTGCCCGCTCGGGCCCCCGCAATCGCCTATCACACCTCGTGAACACCGCATGTCGTGAGCTGTGATTTAGACCGATCGACCTCGCATTTGCATCAATCGATATCCCCAACTCTCCCTCCCGCCCCCTCCCAGTCGCCTTGTCGCCCTCTTATGGCCTTACGTCGACTATTCCCTTTCACCCTTCCCTCGATCGCCCAATATTTAGCGCAACAACTCGAATGATTCACATAAACCCCTTCGGACGAGACAACATGAACCTAAGATGATCCCCCATTCCTCTGCCGGCGGCCAATCATGGGGCCACTCGATGCGCTCGCTGAACGGTGGCCCTGCTCGGGCTGATCAGGCATCAGTGCCAGGTCAGTCTGATAATTCAGTCGAATCGTCGCAACCGTCATCCCGCCAGCCGGTCGCTATCGACTTGACCGGTGGCGGGTCCGAATCGCAAGACAGAGAACCGCCGCCGAAACGACCGCGACTCGATCTTTCTGGAACGGCAAATTTAAGTGAAACCGGAACAACGGTCAATAGCACGGAAACAAAAAATACCCCGGGGAGCGCCGGTTCGCGAACGCAGCTCAACTGGCGCGGCCGGCCGCTGTGGTCGTTCCAGGCCGTCATGTCGGAAATTCCGGGCAACGAGAGTAGAACCGACGGTACAACTTCGAAGCCCTCATCGCCGCCTCCATTTCCTGCTCAACCATGGAGCAATGTCCCTGCAGACCGTTCGCGAAATGTGGGTACACAAACTGCAGAGGACGTGCCCGACACCAAGGTCCAAACAACACCCTATCGCATCCAGGTCCCTTCCGTGGCTCCGAAAATCAAAGGCGAGAGTAAGTTAATTGACTGGCTTCCATAAACTACCTATTGACATGGCTAACACATGGATCTTTAGAAGTTGCCGACTTCGCGCCGTGGACAGGAAATCATCCGGAAGATATCCTCAATGAACAAACAGCCAAACAAGGATACTATGATCGAACCCAAGTCTCTCAGAACGAGTCAAACACGGCCCGCCCCGCACTATATACCCAGTTTAAACACCGCGCTGGCCTGCAAATGCTTTCATCCGTATTTTCGGCTGTCATGGAGATGCGACAAAACCACAATACCGTCAATACCCCGTCAAACTTCAAGCCTCCGCCACGAGTCACTCTCACCGACAACAAACGAGAAGCCTGGCTCCGAGACCTCGCCAACTCATCTGTCCCGTTGCGACGACTCAGCCGAACCATCCCACACGGTATCCGTGGCAAAGTTCTTCTCGATCAATGTCTAGGCAAATGGATTCCGGTCGCACGAGCCGTTTGGCTTGCAAAATGCGTGGGCGCCAACGAGATTCGAGCCTTCAAAAGAAAAGGCACCAGTGGTGCTCTGGCCGTGGGGTTGGAGGCAAAGTGGGTACGAGATTGGACCTCCAATGTACAACAGTTTGTGGAGGGTGTTTTCAGCTCTCCAAAGTCTTTGAACTGGAAAAGCAAGATGACTTATGCAGTTGGTTTGACTGCCCGTTTGTTCTTTGAGAACCTTCTGGACCACGACAATTTCCTCGAATGGTTTCTTTCATCCTTTGAGGCAGCCTCCCTCGCCACGGTTCCTGTTTGGCTATTGATGCTTGGCATTTACTGGAACAACATCATGCGGTACCGACGACGGGGCCGGCAATTGGCCGAAATATTGCTACAAAAACTCCGACAGGTGAGTCTAATTTGATATCATCCCTGCCTTATACAGTCAAAGCTGATCATAATTTATAGACTTCTGAAGTCAAGATAAGTACCCTCCAGCCCCTTGTGGATCGATTGTCTCGTTTTATCACAAAGCTGGCCCGTGAACATACCTCATCCATGATCTTGCCAAACTCCTGGGACTTGTACAAATCCCAGGTGTCATCATGTCTTGATTTGGAACAGAAAGTAGATCGAATCCTCTTTCAAAGCCTTTCAGAGCGCAATGCACGAGTGCAACGGCCACGGCAATCGAAACAGGCCGCACGAGGCTCGCCCCAGCAACGTATTATCCGACTTCTGGACTCAATCCTCTCTACACGGGACATCTCATCTGTATCATCTGCCTGCCTGGATGCAGTAAGCAACAGAGCTGTTTTGGTCTCAAAATTATTAGAATGGCTCGCCACACCATTCCGTCATGGTATTTGTCGAGTCTATATAGGAGTTCGCCTTTTGCGAAAGTGGAAAGCTGCTGGAGTCGATGTTGACGATCATATACTCGGCTTTCTTACGCGGACGGGAAGCTCTAAAAAGCTCAACATGGACAACATTTACCACGCCGTATCCGAGCTTGTCAGGTCACAGACTTTCTCGGTTGGCCGATATCTTCAATGGTTGATGGCAAAGGGAATCACGAACTTCGCTTCGAGCGAACGGGGAACGGTAAGTGTCAAGCAGGCCCACAATAGTTGCGCTCCTCGAAGCTAATTATTTCAAAGGTCTACGATCTGCCATGCGATGTTGGATTGATCGTTCAACTTCCTGTTGGTCGACTTCCGGAGCATGTCAGTAACTTGCGCGGCACTCTATTGACACGCATGGGAATCTCTGCCTCGGACGAGACTGAAATGATCGCAAGTGTCAAAGATCTAATCTCTCGTCGTCTTCCAGCCATTTTCGATTCGCCAATGGACGCAAAGGAATCGCTTCAAGTCTTACCCGCGAAACTGAGTTGGGCTGTGAAAGCTGAAGTCTGCCAATGGCTGCGACGCACGATAGCCGATTACACGCATGACGCCACCCAGTAAGTTCTTTTCTCGACCTCTTTCTCGTTTTGAATAATACCAACATCGTTACTAGCTCAAGTCTACGAAATGCCTTCTCTAGCGAGAAGGTGTCATCCATCTCTGCCGTTTCGCCGAACGAATTCTACATCATCCGTGACATCCTGGAGAATTTTGGTGATATTTCTATGCTTGCGGACATATTGAGAATTATGTCGAGCTCCGAAGACTACACTGTTCTTGCATCGATCGCCGACACTACAAACTGCCACTTCGACTCTCTGTGTGCAATTGGCGCAACCGCCGACCTATTCCGAAAGGTTGTAGATGCATATGCCGGGTTGAAGCGGTTCGGTATCCCGAATTTGGACCTTATGTTTTCTCTGATCGAATTGGGCATGCGCATCCCGAACGAGCTAAACACCATTGCCATTCTACGCCAAGACCTCTCCCGCATGGAGAACCGTTCCATTGTGGCCGCATCGTCGCCGGTATCTGACCATATTCCCGATTCACTTGGAGATGCAGATCCTTTGTTCCGCGAAAAGCTGGACCACTTCCTTTCATCTGGTAATATTATGGATGAGCCCACCCTTGACAGCATATTCAACACGTTGACCAAGCACTTGGAATCTGGTAATGAGGGTGCGAAGCTATCGGCAAACGACACATGCCGATATTTGGCGCAGCTCCGATCATTCCAGCCGAAACATTTTGATGGGATCCTCGCCCGTTGGGTTTGTAGCCATCTGCGGGCGCCTGATCGCTGTACACTACTTCGTATCCTTCCACCTCTCATTGGAGTTGGGTGTGTCACTATTAGGTCATTTTTGTCCCTTGTGAAAAGGATATCCTACTCCGCCAAGTCCATCCCCAATGCAGCGAGTCTTCCGGCGGATCTTGTCGCGCTTCTTGTGACTCGCGCGGAGGATGATGGATACCTTGATTTGGTCTCCTACCGGTTTCGACTTGCACAACAAGAATTCCTCTCAAAGGACTCTGACCAGGCTCTTGGAATTGCCTGCAGTGCTGCTGCGGCTCTTGATGCGTCCGACTCGACCCCGGTCGTCCAACGTATCAAGCTGGAAAACTCGATGGTTACGCTGTTGCACGAGCTTCTGGTCCGAAATCCCGGATGCTCGGATCAGAAATGCGTGCAGAAGCTCCTAAGTCAACATCCAGCGGCGCTCTCTTTGCTGCAAAAAGCGCTCGATATCTTGCTCGATGTTGACTTCGAAAAGCGTTCGTCGAGTGTGGAAGGAGTCACCTCAGTGACCCATAATAACCCTCCAGCGAATCATGGTTCGGTCGTCTCCGAGGTCGAGAAACTTGCCAGCACAACAGACGACTTCTCCCTGCCGTTCTGCCAACTGAAGCTTCAGGTTCTCTTCAATGCCGACTCTGGACACGACTCCCGAGACAAGTTTGTAGATGCGATGTTCAAAACCGTTGTGGCAGACTCTCGTTCACAGAAGCTTCATTGGGTTGATCTTGTTTCTCTTATGAACCCAGACGCCGTCCGCCAAATCCGCGAGCGTGCTGAAAAGGAATTCTTCGCCGTGCCACTCCTTGAGGAAGTGACCGAGTCTCCTTCGTCTCCACAAAAAAACATGGGCACTCTTCAAACAGCCAAGTTGTATCTCACCATTATCGAGCAGCTTGCCGGCAGTATCCCCGACTCGGGAACCCCAGCTGTTGCTTCGGCTATCGTGGAAAAGATGGACACCTTGCTCCAGAAGATTCTGACAATGCAGCCCAGCTCCCATAATAATGATAGAAGGCGACCTGCGGCTTCTCCGAACCAAGAACGGACCTACTTCGAGCGATCTCTTGCCTTTTGGTTCTCTGCGCTCTTGCGCATGGTTGTTCTTCACCGCGCTTCATTCATGCAACCTTCCCCGACTCTGAAAATCGGTTCTCCCCAAGAACAAACTCGACTGTTGACGTCGATATTCTGCGTCGCGCTTTCTCGTCTTCCCGGTGAAGTTCTACGCCACTTCCCGGGGGCGGACTATTTCCCCCATCCAAGCGCCTCCGAGAACCACAGTCCTTGTCCCGGGATTCTGTTGCAGACCCATGCTTTAGACGTGGCCGCCTCCCTGATCGATGTGTTCCCAGACGAGGTTCGCGTCCACTGTGGCCGCTTTCTCAAAGATAAATGTCCGCCTTTCGTCCCACTCCAAAACGACACCCGCTTCTCCTACCTTCTTGGGCCCACATCCGATTCTTCCTCTTCTGCTGCGGTGCAGTCGGCTTCAGCTCCATCTCCAGCAGCATCGGCATCAACTCCTACTCAATCATATGCCAATCACCCTACCGTTGCCTCGTATCAACAGCCGCCCGCACCGCCATCTGGCCCTTCGAACGGACTCGCTGAAAACTCCAAATGTATGGTCAACCGGCTGCGTCTTGACCATCGTGGCCGAATAGGCGCTCCGTACCCAATCCGCTCCTGGGAACTATTGGAGGATGCAGCACCGTTTGTTGGTGCCAACGACACTGCTGTGAGCCTGAGTTACTTTGATGCCAGACGTGTCCGAGCCTAAAACCGAACCTTGAGCTCAGCATACACCAACCCCCCCTCTCCTTCATCTCGCCCATTTCATTCTCAACTTTTCTGCCGATACCCCCATTTTCCTCATTAACCCCGATACCTCTCTTGTCTTATTCATGCCATGTTCAATTTGCATTTCAGAGCGCGAAGCCAAATCGGAACATCTCTTCACTTGCATCCTCTCTAGCATTGTCGCATATTTCTCATTATCATTACAGCAAAGCATTTTGCGGGTCCATGAAAAATCCAATTATAATGACAATGAACACATTCCATGATGCTTGTTGCTTTGATTTCCGGGTTTTTTTTCCGTTCTTTTATCCTTCTCTGCGCTTTTGTCTATCCATATCTTATTTTTATTGCGCAATTTTGGCGCTGGTATGTGCCTGGGAGGAACAAGTTCACGTTTGCATTCTGCATTCTTGTACATATATTACTGCGTTTCTATCCCGAGTCCTGGCGTTGTCTCGGTATCAGACCAATGTGTCAAATTTCCATCTTGTGATATCTTTTTTTTTCTGGATTGGAAACTGTCGTTTCATAGCCCAATACCCAAGTTTTGTAAGTATGTCACCTATCTAGGATCTATATTATTATTTTCCCCCCGATGAATCTGTCAAAATCAACAAAAGTACTAGTATTCAAGACCTCTTTTCCAACTCGTTTACCTACTAGTAGTAGGTAATGCTATACATTCCGAAATGTCATTTTATTTTCTGGCGCATCGGCCGGTCAATTCAGGAGTCCCATGTGGGGCAATGCTCTACAGTACGGAGTAAGAGTACGGAGTAGTACCTAAGGTACTCGTAGTTCCTGTAACTGAAACTGAAACATTGGCTCGATTGCAGCTATGGAGCGTTGTTATTGGACGTAAGCTATTCAAGCTATCATTGTAACCACTATGCGGGAACCATATTCATGAGACAGAGTGCTTCGGTTGCATGCTTGCGCAGTCTCTCGATCTCGAATTCGAGCACTTCATTTCCATTTCGATTTGCTGGTAAATTTGCCCCGAAAAGATCACAGAATCGAATGGCGATTCTGGGATTATCTGGAGGGCTCGGGGACGGAAATATTGTCTACACAAATTCCGTATATTAGTATGTAAACCACTAATCAAAAGAAATCTGGTTCTTGAACTTACCTCACTCTGTTGAAGTTCAGGTATCCCCTGTCGACCTATCATCCATACTTCTATATCTCCAGACACACGGTCTTTTGAAGCAGGTCTTCCTGTATAGAGTGGATTGTGTGTCCGAGGTACCTTTCTCCACTTTATGATAAGAGCAGTTTTGATGATATTGCTCCCGCCCAGGAGAAGTAATCTCATATCTCGGTCTATATTTCTTCTTGATTCGGACCACCCAGTCTCGATAACTAAGCTTGGGAGACTCTGTCCTTTAACTCGGAGGAAAAGATCTGGTTCCTTCCTGGACCCACGGTGGATACCCTTCATGTCAAGTGCTGCATACTGTGTCGGCCTCAGATCCCTCAGAAAGGGGAACCATAAATGACTTACTTGTCCCGACTCGACTACATAACTGGTCTTCCTCACCACGAGTAAGATCTCCAGACCATACCCAGTCTACAATGTGCTTGACGACCCACCCCTGGTGGCAATCATGAATTTCCGAGGGCATGATTTTCACTCTGAGGATTCGATTCTGCAAGTCAAGAGTTTTCCTAGAATTATGAGCAAATTCCTAAGACCAGATAGTATATGATTCATCTGGGACTTACCGGGCCGGTATCCTCTCGTCAAGGAAATCAAAAATGGCTTGCCCTATATCAGGAGGTACACCTGTAAAGTTGAAGTCATGGTTTCCTTTCTCGGACACAAAAGTGAAAATTTGATTCTCGAGATCGTTTTCCTCGAACCAGGCAAGAGGAACAGTTGTTGTGTAGGGCTCAGAGACTGTAGCAAAAGCAGAGGAGTCAGACATTGTAAAGAGTAGAAGAAGGTAAAGAAGTAAATATAAAACAGGAAAGAAAGAAAGTTAGAGTGATACTATATAAGAAAAAGGTGAGAGAAGTGTTCTAAGGAAGGAGCAGAGGAAAGCGAGAGGGAAGCGAGAGGAAAGCGAAAGAAAAGTTAAGAGAAAAGCAAGAGAAAAGCAAGAGAAAAGCAAGAGAAAAGCAAGAGAAAAGCAAGAGAAAAGCAAGAGAAAAGCAAGAGAAAAGTAAGAGAAAATTAAGAGATGTACTAGTATTCTAAGGTAGAAGCATGCCTAGGTCCAAGGTTCCAAGGTTCCAAGATTCCACAACAGCTGGCCGTCAAATACTGACGTATCCTTGAGGGTATTTTAAAGAAAAGAAGAGAAGTTCAGGGCTTACTAGTACTATTATTTTTATTCCTATTCTTTCCTTCTAGCCCTGCAGCTTCCCTTAATGCTGATGGTGGCCTGGATTTCTCTAATTAGGGCAATTTAGTGTATAGTAGTAGTCAAGTCACACATGCAAAAATGCGCAGAATCGCAGGGAGCGAAGCAGAGTATCAATCAGAAAGGGGGCCTTTCGATACCATTTGATACACTATCAGATCTCTTGGTACCTGCAGTATCTCTGGGCTTTGCTACGTTCTTCTTGGGCTGTGCTATGATTACCAAGTTACTATAAGTACTAGATGAGTAACTATATTGGACCCCCACTTAGGGCTAGTATGTCTTTCTCCGAAACAACTCCGCCCAAGGCTCCAGTATAGCCATAAGCTACTTTCCACCGGGGGTCCCTGACTCCTGACTATTCCCAATGGGGATATCACTCCGCAGGGCTGACCACTTGGTTTGAAACTGAAACAAAGGCTACGAACCTAGGCTCATCAAGCATTTGAAGCTAGTCGTCACATTTTCCAAGCTAGACACCACATTGGGGGAAATTCATTTTGTCAGTATCCACCTCAGAGCTCCGAAGAATCCGAGCAATATACGAACCAAATGAACAAGTCCCTGATCTAGTCCTATTCAAGTCTGATTCTAGAAGATGTCGACTTCCTCAACAGCCACAACGAAATGCTATAAAATGGTTCCGCTCGCGCGCCATCTATTCCTGCTGGAAACCATCGATCAACTCACTACATTCTTTTAATACACTCTTTTAACCATAATCACCATGATCCCCAGTCTCAAGCTTTGCCTCGTTGCCCTTCTCGGCGCAGCCTCTGTCCAAGCTGCCCCGGCATCTGACATTCTGCCTACGACCGCCTCCGCGATGGAACGCCGGGCGTCTAGCTGCACCTTTACCGGCTCCAAGGGCGCCGCCTCCGCTATCAAGGCCAAGAAGTCCTGCTCGACCATCACTCTGAACAATGTCGCCGTCCCCGCCGGAACGACCCTCGATCTCACTGGACTGAACAAGGGAACAAAGGTACGATATAAGCAAGACTCTGCGTATCCTGTACATTTTCCAAGCTAACCTATTCACCTATCATTGAAGGTCATCTTCGAAGGCGAAACTACCTTCGGATACAAGGAATGGTCCGGACCCCTCGTCTCCGTCTCCGGAACTGACATCACCGTCTCGGGTGCCTCTGGCGCCGTCCTGAACGGCGACGGTGCCCGCTGGTGGGACGGCAAGGGGACGAACGGCGGCAAGACGAAGCCCAAGTTCTTCTACGCTCACAAGATGATCAACTCCAACATCCAGAATCTGAAGGTCAAGAACTCGCCTGTGCAGGTTTTCAGCATCAACGGTGCTAGCGAGCTCACTCTGAACAAAATCACCATTGACAATGCCGATGGTGATAGCAAGGGTGGTCACAACACTGATGCTTTTGATGTTGGTTCTAGCACTGGTGTCTATATTACCAACCCTACTGTTCACAACCAGGACGATTGCTTGGCTATTAACTCCGGCAAGGTAAGTTGAGTTCAAGCTTTAGATTTGCTTTCTTTGCATTCGACCAGGATACGATTGGCTAACTGCTTTTATTCGTAGAACATTCATTTCACCGGTGCTACTTGCACTGGCGGACACGGTATCTCCATCGGTTCCGTCGGCGGACGCTCAGACAACACCGTCGACACTGTCAACATCGAGAACTGCAGCATCAGCAACTCGCAGAATGGCGTCCGTGTTAAGACCGTCTACGGCGAGACCGGCACCGTCAAGGGCGTCACCTACAAGGACATCACTCTTTCCGGAATCACCAAGTATGGCGTCGTCATTGAGCAGGATTACAAGAACGGCAGCCCGACTGGTACCCCTACCAATGGTGTCCCCATTACCGGTCTCACTCTGAACAACGTCAAGGGTACCGTTTCTAGCAGCGCGACCAATGTGTATGTTCTGTGTGCTTCTGGCGCTTGCTCTGGCTGGAACTGGAGCGGTGTTAGTGTTAAGGGCGGAAAGACTAGCAGCAAGTGCAAGAATGTGCCTAGCAGTGCTAGCTGCTAAGTTTCTGTAGCCGAAGAGATCGTTGGCGAGATGAGGGGGATGGTGTTCTTTTCTTATACTTATACTTCTTATTACATACTTTGGAGGTTTACTTTGGGGGAAGGAGAGAGAGAGAGCATGGTTTACTACCGTGGATAAATTTTAGGAACAGCGATTCAGTTGATTTGCATTGCGTCGTTTCACAGACATACATGGTTTATTTCGTACAGGTAGTAGACAAGCAAACATTGTAGCTTCAAAACAAAGGTATAAACCAAGATTCAAAGATATTAGACGGAAAGCAACCGAAAGTACTAGTACAGACATATCAAAGCGAGTACATAGCACAAAGGACATCAACAAATAATAACAACAGCAAAAGACACAACTCGTAAAGCATCATAAACCAAATTAACAAGCGATAGCCAAAAATAACAAGCTCCCCTATCAAAAACATCGACAATCTGTAAATTAAAAACCAGAAAAACCTCTTAACGAGGAAAAATGTTCCCTAGGCACCTACCAACGTAGATGTTTGCGAGGAAGAGGACGATGAAGATGAAGAGACCGATTCGTCATCGTCATCATCCTCACCATCACAATCGCCATCAACATCGTGCTTTTTCGTATCCCTCTGTCCGTATTCTTCCTCAAGCTCCCTGACTGCAGCATCCACTATGCTTTGGCTCACGTGCATGTTTCTCTCGAGAACTATTTGTCTCACGTATTCGTTAACCGGGGGAATGATGGATCCAGGCGAGTTGCCGCCATTGGCTGTCGGGCTAGAGCTAGAATCCCGAGAGATTGGGGAGTTCTCTGGCGGGCTGGGTGTCTCATTTTCAATCGGGGATTGCTCCTCCTTTGTAAGATCCTTGTCCTCGGCGTCTGAGTCGTGGTGATTCCCGTTCTGTTTAGGCTGAATTGTAGCATCTGTACTTGGCGTGGGGCATTCGGCGAACTCCACAGGATCCTCTGGCTTGGCTTGGACTTCTTGAAGTTTGGCCGCTTCCTTTTTGTCCGAATCTAGTGCTCCATCGGATCCATTCTCAGCGAGTGACTTGTCTCCGTTCGGTTTGGGCTCATCAGTAGTAGCCGCCGCCGACTTCTGCTCAGGTTCATGCTCTGGACCTGGATTTTGTGCGGGTTCTTCAGGCGCATCAGTCTTCTCTGGCGCCTGGGTTTGATTGTTCACCGACCGGGCTGCTGGCTGTGGTGGCTGTGCTGGATGGTATGGAGGAGCGGCGGTGTTGTACGGCTGACCCATATAGGGAATATTCATATTCGGTCCAGGTGGGGGGACAAAATACCCCGGACCCTGAGGGTAGTATTGCTCCTGTCCAAACTGTGGGGGATACTGTCCATTCATTTGGTCACCCTGAGCCATGTATGGAGGGCAATATCCATTTTGCGGCGGCGGAGGTTGCTGTTCGTACATTGGCGGGGGATTGTTGTATGTCGGAGTGCTGACTATACAAGGACCATTATAATATCCAGGATTATATCCTGCGGGGCCCATATGTTGATGGTTGTTGTATCCATTTACATCACCGTTATTTTCAAAATTTGACGCAGGGCCGTTGTATGTGTTGTTTGGCGGGGTACCATTGTACATACTGTTTGGGGGACCGTTGTACATATTTTGCGGAGGACAGTTGTATGTGTTGTTTGGAGGATGATAGTTTTGTGGGTTATTTGGTGGAGGGTTGCCATATGTGCTGGCTGGCGGAGCATGGTTCGCTTGGCCTGGAACAAATACAGGAGCTCCCGGTGCCATCCTGGATAGCATGGGTTGATTCAGAGCCGATGAATTGTATGGGCCACCATACGGCTGGAAGGGCTCGGGATATTGATTAAAATCCTGCGAATACTGACTCTGATAGTCCTGAGATGAGTTGGACTGGTGACTCCCGCGTCGGCTAGGGTCACGAGAAAATCTTCTTTCAAATCCTCGACCATTACCTCTATAGTTAGTAGGGCCATTGCGGTGATGTCCATGTCCGTTGTATCGTCCGCGCTCATGAGCAGCTTGAGATGGATGGGGCTCGTGTGGCTCTGGGCCCGGTGTACCGCCGTTGGCAAATGGGTTTCCCTTGTACTGGGTCTTCTCTAAAAGGTATTTGGAATCTCTCATGAAATTCTAGAAAGTTGTGAGCAATAGGGTAGAGAAACACGGGATGGAAGATAGGGAAAAGCTCAATTTGCACACACCTTTACCGCGTCGTTGTAATCCTCGACAAATGCGAATGTTGCTAGACAAGTCGCAGTGCTGTCGCTGGACAGCAGTGGAATTTTGTCGAGACATATTCCCTCAAGAGGACCCGATGGCCCTAGGATGTTCCTGGCTTCCTCTTCAGTGATATGAGCACCCGATCGAAGGGATAGGCGTGCGGTTCCTGGGATATTTAGTTTCGTGGTTACAAAGATGTGTGAAAGGGGTACTAACGTTGTCCTTTGGCTCGCTCGACTCTCAGAGTTCGCCCATTCAAATGTATAGGGCGACCTTGAGCGTCACGATCAAGGACCTTTTGGGCATCTTCTACTCTCTAGAGTTGTAAAGCTAGCGTCAGTCTTAATCCATAAATGATCAGGTTGCACAAACCTCAAACTGTACAAAGGCCCCATGTAAGGCTGTTCCTTTGTCGATCTTGACCTTCGCGTAGCAAGTCCCAAACACGGCGAAATCCTGCTCTATTTCTCTTTCCTGTTGCTCTTTATGGGTTTTTGAGCAAAGGCTGTAATAAGGTTAGTGTATTGAACTTGGGGTTTCGAGAATATCTGAAACTTACTTTCCAATGAAGAGGCAAGCATCAGGAGGGAAGATACCCTGAGCGTTCTTCGATGATGGCTGTTCTCTTAAGCGACTTTGCTGTCTAGGATGTATGTTGTTGTCGTTAGGAGCCATGGCGTTTTCAGTCATATTGAGCGGATTCCCAAGGTTATAAGTGAGCTGTGTTGTTGGTATATCAAAGGTATAGCAATTGCCTGGTAAACAGCAAAGGCGCATATACTATCAGGCGTGAAAGAATGTATGAGTGAGAGAGGTAACAGAAGAATAACCTCCATTTTAGTCGCGCAGACTTTTCCCGCACACCTTTTCAGCTCCGACGACACTTTTGGCATACTTTGAGAACCAGGCCTACGTTGGAACCGCCCTGTAGGGACGTGGTCAACCACGGCTTAGCCATGGGGTTGCAGCCATCACTCGCTACTATTCCAACTGGAACCAAGCTTTGGAGATCCCATGCAAGCCATGAGAAGCCTAGTAGGTACCTAGGTAGAAATCCTGTCAGTTATTCTATGGTATTTTCCGACCCCGTGTTGGGTCCCTGCTCTGGGCAACTCGTCCGATGTAACGAGACAGGCAGTAAATAATTCTACTATATTTGTGATCCAGATGCAACCTACAAATTTCTCATGTTAGTTTTAACATGATCATACATCGACTAGATTCATCTTTGTTTGGGGAGGGGATCTTTCGGATGACGCCTGGCATACGTACTATACTATCTCTGGAGGGCTCGATCAGGCCTCGGGCCCATCAACAGGCCAGACCTAGACATTTTTATAGCTATAGCCTGGAATTACCCCATGACTCAGGTCTAAGGTCTGAACCAGGGCTTAATATGGGGGAGATGGTACAGAAAGTCAAAACCAAACCCACACTCTTCAGGATCTCTACTTGTACCACGGCCCTGAATACTTGAGATGTCGGCTCCGTGTAATGTCTCAGTCTTACCAGGGGTATTTGCTATCTTCTGGTAAACTACTGTGGTAAATTACTGTAGTCTTTGGCTGCCAGTGGAATCCCCAACATATTGTACCACCGGCCGAGAGCCTCTCGTGATTGTGAATGTTCCATAGTCATTCCCCTACAACTTCGTGGCCCAAAATCAAGACCTTTATTGTACTTCTCCCAACAAAAGGTACGCTTGAGTCTTAGAGACTTTGTAATTCTCTATAATTTGGGGAATATCATCACAGTGGCCATCTTATAGATGCCCGGTACCTCGGTCCATCCGGTAGAGCCTAGCGGCATAGGACTTGAGGCCATAAATAGAGCCGCTTTGAAGATTCCGACCCATTTTGAATACATCCTTGCTGTATTCAATACAGAGATGCAGAATTGTTGATACTCCTCCATTCTAGCCCTAATTCCCCAACATATATTACTAGATGTAAGGCACCCATGTGGTTGCCGCGAGTCTATCTTATCGCGGATGATCGGCGCCCGGCCCTTCCAACCTTCGCTCCTCACGCCACCGCATCTTTAACCTCACAACTCCGCGCTCAATATGATTCCCACCCGGAGATTGGCCTCCCAGGCCGGCTTCTTCAGGCGTAGTGCCGAGGAGCTCGGTCGCCTGTCAAAAATCGGTATCGCATAATCCTACCCCGAACCTTCGTCCCATTCGCGAACTGACACAACTTCAGCCTTGAACGCCGAAGGCCTGCACACGCCCACAAAGGCCTATACCCTCCTCGACTTTGAAGATAGCTCATCTGTTGAGGGATGTAAGACCATGGCCGACCGTGTCGTTGGTGGTTTCAGCACTGCCAGCCTGGACTACGATCCCGGTTTGCCTTCCGCAAATATCCCGCCGCATGCTCGATTCCACGGCAAGATCTCTACAAAGCTTCCGTCAAACTTCCGCGTCGACCGAACCGGTATGTGTAAATATAAACTGTGGATATCTCGGTGACTTGGAGCTAATAGTTATCGCGGTTGAACAGGATACGCCGCCTTCCGCAATCAAGACCGCGGCGTCTGGCTCTTTGGCCGTCTCTATTGGGATCTCGATCCGTACTCCTACCTCGCCCTTCGCATTAAATCCGACGGCCGAAGATATACCGTGAATATTCAAACGGATTCAATCGTCGACACCGATATCCACCAGCACAGATTGTATACCCGACACCACCGCGTGCGCGGCACGCCCACCGCCCCATTGCGCAATCCCTCCGAGTCTCGCGAGCATATAAATGAAATGTACCCGCAAGGCCGTCCAGATGCCCTCTCCGATACTCCGCCCGAATCCACAATCATCTCCTCTTCCTCTTCAGCAACCACATCTGGCTCGACAGGCTGGGAAACGGTTCTCTTGCCTTTGAACTCCTTCGTCCGTACAAACTTCGGATATGTGGTGGAGCCACAGACCTCCATTATGCGAAATCGGGTTAAGAGCATTGGCATCGGTCTCACAGATCGCATTGACGGCCCGTTTGACCTGCGCATCCATAAGATTTGGGCGACGAATGGTATGGACGAGCACGATGCTGCGGAAGACAAGCTCATCTGCGGTGCCCATGCGCTTCCAGTCGATGAAGGTGTTCGTACAGGTTGGGCGGCGTCTAAGCTACACGAGAAGGAAACCAAGAAGGAAACCGGCGAGCAGCAGACATCCCAGACAAAGAAAAAGGGACTCCAGGGCCTACGATCAGAATGGGATGAGTGATGGGCAACCAATGCAACTATTTCTCCTTCGTTTGCGTTTTGCGTGTACAGTACAATATTTGAAATATAGCCCCAGCCTCGACCAACAGAAAATACCAATGTTACATTTTCGAACACTCTTCGATATCATTTTGATCCTTTTCACATATCAAAACTTCATGTACATCTAAAAAGGACAAGCAACGCCGACATTCGCAATCTATTGACCACCGGTGATCTTCTCCCAAGCCTCCTTGTACTTCTCGGCGGTCTTTTGCTGAATCTCCTCGGTCATCCGCACACCATCCTTACCCTTGAGACCCTCCGCGACAAGCCAGTCCCGCAGGAATTGCTTGTCAAAGCTCGATTGGCCACGACCAATAGCATATGAGTCCTTGGGCCAGAATCGAGAAGAGTCTGGAGTCAAGACCTCATCGGCCAACACAACCTCGTTCGTCTCCTCGTCGACGCCAAACTCGAACTTGGTATCGGCGATGATAACCCCGCGCTTGTCCGCATATTCGTGCGCAACCTTGTACAATTGCACGGCCAGCGCCTCGACGGTTGAGGCATACTCTCCGAGAATCTTGGCAGCTGTACATTCGCCAATGTCAGTTTTCTACCTTAACTGCAAAGAAGAAGAAAAGAAGCTTCAGGTAAAGCCTCGCGAGTCACGTACCTTGATCGGGGTGGATGTTCTCGTCGTGCTCGCCCTGCTCCGCCTTGGTGCTAGGAGTGTAGATCGGACCATCAGGGAAAGCCTGGCTCTCCTGCAAGCCTGGGGCGACCTTGATTCCGTGAACGGTGCCAGACTTCTTGTACTCGTTCCAGGCAGAGCCAGTGATGTATCCGCGGACGATGGCCTCGATGGGGAGGATGCGGAGCTTGCGGACTTGCATGCTGCGGTTCTGTAGCACGGGGCGCAGGGATTCAGGGATTTGAGGAGGCAGGTCGAGGGTGATGAAGTGTGTGCGCAGAGAGGGGACGGCTTCCTTCAGAGCGTTGAACCATGTGCGAGTGCAGAGGGTGAGCAGAACTCCCTTGTTAGGGATTCCCTGTAAGAGAAACGCTGTCAGTTACCAGGCTGAGGTTTTTCGGGTTGAATTGAGCCATTGAATGAGAGGTAGAGCATGTACATTCTCCATGATCACATCGTAGGCAGAGATACGATCGGTTGCGACGAAGAGTAGAGTCTTGTCGTCGATTTCGTACAAGTCGCGAACCTTGCCCCGGGCGACGAGGGGCAAAGCGCCTTGCAGATCAGTCGTTGTTAGAGCTTGGGACATTGTGGGGAGTGTACAATTGAGACGAAGGATGTAAAATGTCTAAAAGTTGTAAATGCGTCATGCGGTTAATTTTTGGCGGGGCAGCGAGGGCGGTTGCGGCCTGAGGCGCTTATCCGCCTTTATCGCGTCGCGCGAAGTCAACTTTAAGGTGACCTGCCACGGACTTGGAGTTTATTACTTGACTTTCCCTGGCGAGATTCAATATGGCCTGGTCGTGACCAGATAAAAACCATGGCCCGTTACTTGACACCCTGGAGAATCTCTCTGCTGTGTCTGATCACTGTTTACACCGATGGCGTCGTCCCCAACTCGTCTGCCATTCATGTGTTGTCCTTCCTCACCGCGGGTCTCTTCCCTTTAGATCCCGCCGATAAGCAATGGCAGAGTCATTACCTGCCCAGCATTGATGAATTGGAAGAGGTGCTTTCACATCATGAGTCCTCAATTCCCGGCCGCACGTTGTGGGATTTATTTCTCAGGAAATTATGGTCCCTCGACTCACTCGATGCTCTGGAGGAGTTCATGAACGATGTCCTGCCATCCCTCTTGTCCAAGACGCGTGAGCAATTGATCCAGGAGCGTGACAGTGGTCTAGCTCCGGAAGAAGAGGGAATGCGCTTGTCTAGGAGCTCGCCGCTGGGTGCATTTGTGCGCAGAGCCTGTCTCGAATACACGCGGTTGCAGTTCCATGACTCGGTGGCGTTGTGGACTGGATTTGTCAAGTACCGTCTGCCAACATATCATATGTGGGCGCGGAGGAATCCATCGGATGAGCAGTCGCCAGTTGATATTAATTTGACCATGAATGGCTTGGATACCAGCAGCTACCTTTCGCAGGTGGTCTATGGTGATTTTGAGCAAGAAGTGCAGGACGATGGAATGGTCAGTGTTAAAGATGCTGAGCGACTGGTAGAGTTCCAGGTTGGCGAGCTACAAAGTATGTCAAGACACCAAGGATGACAATTTTATGTGCTAACGAGTACAGGACTGGGAGGCAGAGTTCCAGACGAGATGAGGACGCAACTGAAGCATATCATGACTTCCGAGTCATCAGTTCCCATCTTGATGTATTATCTCGAGTACGTTCAGTTGACTCAATTAACCTAACCTCCGCGAAAGACATTCGCTGACAATACCCAGGTATCTCGATGCTTGGAAAGCTGGCGACTACACATCGGCTTTCGACAATCTTCATCGCTACTTTGACTACACCATGCACAGTAACCTTGACCGAAGTGCTTATCAATTTGCTCTGCTCAATCTCGCTATCATCCAAGCTGATTTCGAGTGCTTTTCCGAAGCCATATCCGCCGTGCAGGAGGCCGTTGCCATTGCACGTGAATCTCACGACATGAACTGTCTCAACTTCTGTATGAGCTGGCTTTATCATTTCGGAAAAGCTTTCCCGGAACAAATGCGAGAAGTGCAGAATAGCGGCATGCTCGGCAATGAAAAGGAAGGCCTTGCATTTCTCAAAGCCAAGTCGAAGGAAACTGACATGTGGTCCCTTTTGAGTACCACACTAGTGAGCGAGGCAAAATTAGAGATGCAACAGGTGTGTCTTGAATATTTCTTCATTAATGGACTGAAGACATCATGCTAATAGGCCATAGGGTGAAAGTCTTGCCTCAATCGTTGAAACATTCGTACGAGCTTCTCATGTCAACATGACCAAAGGCCTCTCCACATCGACGGGGTCGCACATGCAGCTACAAAGCATCATGTATGCCCGAATAGGTAGGATTATCGTTTCCTGCTCCATGTGAACTCCCTTGCTAACCCTACTCTACAGGGGCTACTCACCTATCTTGGCTGGATACTGAAGTATTCCGCGAATGTTATGCAGAGGGCTCACCCTATGATGACTTCGTCAAGCTCACGTTCCGAAATTGCCAAATCGTACGGTATTCCAACACACACCTCCATCACACATGCTAACCCCGCTCTTTAGCTCGCACAAAAAGGAAACTACAAGGAGTCCTTCGCACGAATGAACAAGGTCGAAGCAGACAGACTCCGTGCCTTCAAATACAACAACTCCTGGACCTACTATTCAGGCCTCCTCCAACTACAACGACAAATTTGCCGGTGAGAGACCCCCTTCCACCACTTCTCTTCCCAGTGACACCCTTTATCTAATATAAATCCACTCTCCAGCGACGACAAAGTAGCGGTAGAGCACATCCTCGCCCAACTCCAAGCCGTCCAACTCCTAGAATTCGAAATGCGCCTCCTACTCGCCTTCCACACAATCGAATTCACAATCCGACAAGGCGACTACGGCCGCGCCCTCCGAATGGTCGAACAAGCCGCTCACTCAATGCAACCCGAAAACTTCGACGTCCACTCCCAAATCAAACTCCTCTGCCTAAAAGCGCGCATCCTCGAGAAATCCGGCCACCCACAACGAGGTTTCTCCCTCGCCATGCGCGCCGCCAGTATTGCCCACCGTTCAAAAATCCTCTTCGACCTCTGGGAATCCATCTGCACCCTCGCCGCCGTGCTGATCAGTCTGCGTGAATTTGAAGCTGCGGTCGAACTCGTTGAGAGCATTATGCCTCAGATTCTGGAATCGGAGGACTTTGCTCTCATTGCGCGCGCTTATTCGCTTCTTGTTGATGCGAATATGGGGATTGCGGGTGAGTTGTGGTCGACGATGGGTAGGGAGAGTACGCCGGTTCGGAAGGAGTATGTCAATCGGGCGATTGGGTATATTGATTCTGCGTATGATTCTTATGAAGAGATTGAGGATTTGCTGGGTCAGACGGAGATGATGGCTAAAAAGGCGACGGTCATGCATTTGACAGGTGATCCAATCTTGGCTAATGATTATGCGGCGAAGTATCTGGATTTGCGCAGGCGGAGGGGCGCTGAAGCTTGATGATCATATCAATCGTTCTGTAATTTTAGAGGGTTGGCGTTTTTTTTTCTTCTTTCTCGCCGGAAATGGGATTGCTATCTTTTTATTCCCGAGACACATGAAGATATTCCTGATAAAATCAAGTTCGAGATTCATATGGGAAAACAGCAGCGGTTGGCGAAAGTAATACCATTCTTGATTTGGAATGCATACCCTTCGGCGTTAAAACCTGAATCGCAAACTTAATCCCCTGTTTCGAATTGATTGTTGATTTTTGAAAATCTTTAATCTGCTGCCCTTCTCTCAAATTCGCTGTCATGGTCTATGTCTTGACTGTGACCTTCACAAATGTACCCATCATTATCGTCATCGCCAGGATATTCAGGTATCCCACACCTCATCCCACACCCCGTCCAGTAGCTCCACCACACTGAGTGTCCATCCATGACTCTGCATTTTCCTTCTAGTGATTGAGAGTTCACGTCCCTCGTAAAATTCCGCGCAAAGCTCCTCGAGTGATGTGATTGTGCTGAAGTGAGCATCAAATAATAATATCCTGTCAGTAATTATAGGTCTGTGATATGGCTGGATTTGATACTTCATGAACCATCTGTCTTCAGGGGTGATTGTGAGTATTTTGAGGTTGGTGCAGTATGACTGGATTTTATTGAGGCATCAAGACAGTCCTCGTTTAGACAGGACTTAGTACCTTCGTCAAGGATATCTGGGTTTTGTCGTCAAGGATACAAAGTCCAGTAAGACCGATGCGGATACGCTGAATATGAGATGCGTTGACGGGGCCAATATCGAGAAAAAAAGTTGGATATAGATCGAGGATCCCATTCGGCGAAGTCGAAGCAGTTACTGCCATAAAGTATTGAGCCAGCCTCGTGTAGGATTGTTTTGTTCGTGAGCAGGAGGTTTGTCGCAAATTTATTGTGTTTTTTGGGTCTTTCCCAGGGACTAAAAGGCTTTCTGCACACAAATAGATGCTTGTAAATCTCATTGCGGAGTTCCACAGGAAGATCCATGAAGTTTGTTGGCATCTTTATTATCGTGTTCTTGACAAATGTTTGCTAGACGAAGTGGGTGGGCTCGGGTGAAGTCAAATGTCGTGACTGTCGGATGATGGGTGCTGTGATACGCACCGATGTGACCAAGGAAAAACAGCGAAAGGTATGGCGTTCAACGAGAATAGTTAGCATGAGGACGAGGAGGAAGAAGAAGAAGAAGAAGTAGAAGCAGAAGCAACTAGATACAAACGGGATCTCGGGAGCCTAAGGCACCCAAATGTCACAGGCATGTAAATCGTTACTACGAACCTCAAGTTTCTCATGGCAACAGCAGCCTTGAAACAATACATGTAAAATGAAAGTCTCGAGCCGTCTCAAGGGCACAGAAAATCCACCTACAGATCCACTACGAAGCAAACATCCCAAGACCAGCACCAGCAAAAAAAAAAAAAAACAATCAAAAGAAACAAAAGAAATATCAAGATTGAATTGATAGAATACGACAAAGTCCCACTTCATTCAGTTAATCACACATCCCCGGATCAACCACCTAGTAACAGGTACTGGCAGGCTCTATTCCCCGTGAAACATCAGCGCGATAGAAATACATATACAGTGGCAAGGATGTCTTCTCCAATGTGGCGCGTCAAGGGCTCGATTCACGGGATTTGTTGCAGATTTTGTTGCGCGTCGTAGACGTTAGACTTAGGTGGGCTTGTCCTTGACGTGGTAGTTGACGTCGGAGTTCCAGCTAAGAAGTCGTTAGTCAAGTTCCTTTTTTCGAACAATGGGTCGTGGGTGAAGGAAGGGAGTCAGTCAATCCGTCTGTCTTGTCTCCGGTGGTTTGCGGGCAGTTTCCAAATGGAATTCCTAGCGCAGAGGCAGAGAACGTGGTCCCTGCTCAGCGCGAGGGTGGGTATAATATCATGGGGCTATTGAAACTCACAAGATAGTCTAGCGAAATGAGTTAGTAAACACGATCATTTTGGTATCGGGAATTGCGATGGTAAAGAAACTCACCTTGTCACCATCTCCCCAGGGGAAGTTCTTGCTGCGGATGTTCTGGTAGGGGTACTCGGTACGCTCCTCGAGAGGGGGCATGTGCTCCCAGTGCTCCCAGTGCTCGTTCCACAGGTTGTAGGCGTTCAAGCCACCGCCAATCAGGCAGGGGATGACAGCGCTGCAAAAAGCACAAGTTAGCATCATTCGGTGACCGTTCGTTGGCATCGTGCAAGGCATTCTAGCTTTCTCGCTCTGTCTCGAGGGGGAGTGGTTGGGTCGGGAGTGCGTACAAAATGGAGAGCTTGCGCCACAGGTCTATGAAGCCATTGAGTCAGTACCAAGCCCGCAAATCGGCCTAGAGCCACAGGATATCCGTCCCGCGGGAGGAATTTAAGCTGCACGTACCGCTGGTGGAGGCGGCGTGGTGCTTGACAGCAGCACGCTCACGGTTGAACTCGTTGTCGACGACCCACTCGGGCTTAGCCTCGGCGGAGTTGAAGCGGCGCTGAACGGTCTGGCGGACCGGAGTCGAGCGCGTAGCACGCTGGGACAGACGGGCGGCGTTGCGGAACATGGTGGGTTGGGGGTTGGAGTGGAGGGTTCTGTGGAAGAGAGATCGGGGGGGTCATACGTTGAAATTGAGGCCGCTTTAGTGGACTCCCGTAAATCGCCGGCTTATGTAACTCGACGTCACTCCACACTCACGTGATATGGAGCTTTCCGTGACGGCAGGGCGGCCTCGGTCTGTTTATTTAGTTTGGGGGATTAATGCTTCCGTGCATCGTGTCTGCGAATTAAGATAAGGTTATCTCGCTTTTCACAAAGGGAGTCTCTGTCAGGGCTTTTCTGTGGCCGCGCTGCTGGACATGCTGCTGCGTGGAAAGAAAGCTGTTGGCCATGGGGTTTCGCATAACCACCTGGAATGGTAAGCTTCTCCCGTTCTGTTGGATGATGGGCTGTATGATGTTCGGATGCTGATACATGTTTGACAGTGAACGGCATTCGGTATGTGGCTGGAAAGCCGAGGGGATCAAGCGCCAACTAACAACTCTCCAGAAACCCATTCTCCTACGAACCATGGAGAGGGACTAAGACCTTTGAGGTGAGACACTTGATCCTGTGGACTCGAGAAACAACTGACTAATTTATCTATGTCCAGTCCATGTTTGATATCCTGGAGTCGGATATTGTGGTTTTCCAAGAAACCAAAATCCAGCGAAAAGACCTCCGAGATGATATGGTCCTGGTTCCCGGGTGGGACTGTTATTTCAGCCTTCCCCGTGTCAAAAAGGGCAAGTATCCTTCTTCAAGGACTTTGCCTTATCCTTTCTAACCATCCACAGGCTACTCTGGCGTGGTGATCTACACGCGCAACGCGACTTGCGCACCCATCCGTGCTGAAGAAGGTATCACGGGAGTCCTTTGCCCGCCAAATTCATCGCTACCTTTCCGGGAGCTACCTTCAGACCAACAAATAGGCGGTTACCCTACAATTGAACAGCTCACGCGGCCTAGCTCGCAAACTGGGGATGAGTCCGCAGATGAAAACGATGACGAAAGCCCAGCGGCCGAAGCAAATATCGATGCAGCAACTCTGGATTCGGAAGGACGTTGTGTGATTCTCGAGTTTCCAGCATTTGTCTTGATTGGAACCTACTGTCCTGCGTACCGGGATGAAAGCCGCGACTCCTTTCGAATGGACTTCCTGAATGCTCTCGACGCTCGGGTCCGGAACCTCACTGCCATGGGAAAGCGGGTATTCCTCACCGGAGACATCAATATCTCAAAGCTCCCCATTGACTCGGCACATGCTATTGAGGGAATTCGCAAGTGTACCACGACACAGGAGGAATTCTTGTCCAGTCCGCCGAGGAAATTATTCAACGAGTTGCTCTCGGATGGCGAGGTGGTCGGGGAACGCGAGGCCGGGCGGGAACAGCCAGTCCTCCATGATATCTGCAGATCGTTTCATCCAGAACGTACTGGTATGTACACGTGCTGGGATACGAGGCTGAATACACGGCCGGGAAACTATGGGTCGCGGATTGACTACGTGTTGTGTAGTCTGGAGATGCGTGATTGGTTCTCCATTTCCAATATTCAGGAGGGATTGATGGTATGTTTTCTCAAAGCTGGCACGCTTTCCTTCGGACCTTGGAAACTTCAAACCTCGAAGTAAACAAACATACGTGTCTATTCTAACCAATCTTTCCTCCCTCCAGGGCTCCGATCATTGTCCTGTCTACGCCGTCTTCAAAGCTGAAGTATCCCACAACGATGAAACAGTCCACATCAAAGATCTCATGAACCCCTCTGGGATGTTCAAGGGCGGCGAACGTCAACAAGAGTATTCTTCGAAGTACATGTTGCCAGCATCTGGACGACTACTCCCGGAATTCGATGTGGACAAACGAAGGAGCATCAAGGATATGTTCTCCCGGAAGCCTTCGAGTGCGCCAAAGGTAGACTCTACTCCTACGGCATCGAATACGCCCAGCTCGAAGGAAATTGGCGATGCCTCAACCCCACTCGCTCAAAACGGGGGACCGCCATCGCTATCGCGCAAAAGATCACAGCCTCTCTCGATCTCACCAATCAAACGCTCGAAGTCCTCCATGGCGCCCTCCGGGACTGCGACCTCCGGCCAGAAAACTTTGGCTGGATTCTTCAAACCAAAGCCCACTGGCAGCAGCACAGCTTCTCCGGTGCGATCCGGAACATCCCAGATATCCCCTCCAGCCTCCGGAAGGACGAGCAGCATCGAAGCGCGTTCTACAACAGATAACGCGCCTTTCAAAATACCCTCTACGGCCGCCGGAAGTGTATCCGCTGCGTCTACCGAAACCCCGGCCGGTGATCTCACGCCGAGCAAGCTCGGAGACGACCTGGTGATCGACCCGATCGTCAGCAAACAAGACTGGGGCAAGCTTTTCACGAAAAAGCCCGTCCCCAAATGCGATGGACATCAGGAACCGTGCATCAGTCTTACCACGAAAAAGCCCGGCATGAATCAAGGTCGCGCCTTTTGGATCTGTCCTCGACCCCTCGGGCCCAGCGGAGAGAAAGAGAAGGGCACGCAGTGGCGATGCCCGACATTCATCTGGTCCAGTGATTGGAATTCAACGGCATCGACGGAGTCCTAGAACATGGGATAGGAAAGGAAGTTCCCAGTCGTAGATCAAGATACCCATCTCATCGTGGTTTGGTGGTCAATATACATACAATTTGCTTTTTCCCCTTTTTTTCTCGCGAATTTCCCCTTCTTTTTTTTCTTGGCCTGTAGATTGCTTGGTGTTACACGATCGAGAGACAATGCTCATGACTCGAGCGACTTGCAGGTACCCGCAGGTCTCCGTCCACCTATTCATCTGTTCATCCATTCACAGGTACTCGCATCAATTGCGGTGGTGGCCTAACAGCAGGGATTATTTCGATTCACCGGCAGCTCCCCCTTTACAGGTACGTACAACACCGCCCACACTTAGCGTGTTAATTTTATTGATTCTATGCGATTGAATTGACTGGAATCAATTTTGTGGTTTTGCGAATTGAATTTCTGAGCTAACATTGGGCAGATCCACTGAATCTGGGGGATTGACAGTACTAAGACTACCCTAAAGATTAAGTGGAGATGGCAACTCCACTCCTTCCTGTCAACCTCATCTAAACCTCATCTCATCACATCAACCCCCGCTCTTAAGCATTTTTCTTTGTCTACAAGAAATTAAACCGGATTTTGTGCCAATAAACTAACATTAATCCTTCCCAACACCCGTTCTCAGTGGCGCAATGGGCCGCCACCGAGGATCAAAGAAACAAAGAAGATGGAAACTCGGTGGGCCCAAGAGTTTGGGGGAGGCCCGCAGTGAATAAAAGAGCTCCCCCCCCCCAAGAACATTCTGCAATTCTCTGGGTTCTCAATAACAGTGACCGTTGACTCATTCTCAATTGTTCTGGAAATTCACAATCAACAGCAGCCTAGCCAACGGTGTGGATACAGGCCATTGTTTGCACCCTCAATAAACCACCGGATCGACTCACCCAGTATACAAACTTATACAAACTGTCTCAGGCGACTGTGCAAACTGTCAAGCCCTGTTGCTGTTGTCCTCAGACACGGTGCCCCTATTTGTTTACATTTCTGTCTCCTCTCTCCTCTTCTCTTCCTCTCTTCATCGGCTTCATTTTTCCTCCACCCCCATACCCTCTATCCGATATCGCTCTCAAGCCGATCACCTCACATCTTCTATCCCATTCTCTCTTTGACGAGGCCTTCGACAGAATCTCCCTTTCAGCAGGTCAGGTCCCCTCGTTAAAGACCTTCTCAGACCTTCTCTCACCTCCTCCCATCCGACTCAGAACTCACAGACCTTCTATCCGGGGAACGTAACGCTCCAAGAGCGTAGCGATCCGGTTGATTTCTGTTACCTGACGAGGTTCAAGTCCAAGAGGTTCGATAAGCGTCAAACCCACCCCAAAAACCGCCAACTCCAATCTTTTCATCCGAATCAGCACCCACAACCATCTATCCGGGGAACGTAACGCTCCAACAAGCGTGGCGATCCGGTTGATTTCTGTGCTCTGACGAGGATTCAGTCCAAAAAAGGTTCAAGAACCGCCAAAAAAAAACGCCAACCTCATTTCTTTCATTCGAATCAGCACTCAAAAACCTTCTCTCCGGCGAATGTAACGCTCCAACAAGCGTGGCGAACTGGTTGACCTCAGTGCTCTAACTCGGATTCCATCCAAAAGGTCCAAAGTCCTTCCAAAAAACCGCCAACCCCAATCTTCTCATCCAAAGCAGGATTCTCAACCTCCCCTCGGAGACCGCAACGCTCAAAAAGGCGTGCCAACCCACTCGAAATCCAGCTCTCACGCGGATTCTCATCTCCTTTTCTCGACTCTCACCGACAACCACCCCTCTCGATCCAACCCAGCATCCGCAGGTCTTCTCTCCGGCGAACGTAACGCTCCACCAGGCGTGGCGAACCGGTTTGATTTCTTGCGCTCTGTCGAGGATTCATCCTTTTCTTTGACCTTGCTCTCTTGACTCAAGAGGATATCTGGGTCAGTTTTTTCTTCGCTTGGGTGCGTTGACCGTCAAGTTCGATCTTCGTGCTATTTCTTTTTCTGAGCTACTCTGTGCCAGATTTTCATCAATCCGGTATCTCCAATGTCTTCTTCCGACCTGGGTGCGGGTCCCACGGACTTCCCGACGCCTTTTGACCGGGAACGTGCAATGGAGATGGTTTGGGAAAACTCTCTCCTCAATCGTAACCAGATGGGAGGCGAGATAATGATCCCATTCAATGTCGTTGCCCTAATTGGTGAAGAAAATTTGGATATTCTCCATGAACGGCTGAGGTGTGTTACAGCGAGTTCTAACTCGTTCTAGAGCTAATAAATTTCACAGGGTGTTGACCGGCGGCGATGTTGAGCGATTTGATGACCATCAATTTGGAGGTGTACGGCTCATTCCCATACAGCATTCTCCTCAAGTCGAGATTGAGGAATGGGCTCGCCTTCACATTTCACAGCAGCTATCTGAAGCTGCAAGTCAGGGATTAAATCTGTACCCGGACCTCCAAAAGATTCCGCGGCCGCCGAACAAATTTATCTTGTATCGGCAGCATCACCACAAAGCGGTGACTGCCGCGAACCCAGGAGTCCCAAACACGGCGATATGTAAGTTGACCTTGTGATCTTTACCTTACATTTTCCAACACTGATTCTTATGAATGTCATTTCCAGCTCGAATTATTGCGGACATGTGGAAAGGGGAGACACCCGCAGTCAGGGAAGAGTACAAAATGCTCGCCCAGATGGCCAAAGAAGAACACTCGGTTCGGTTTCCAGATTACCAATATGCGCCCCGCCGACCTCATGAGAAGCCTCGTCGACGAGCTCGCATTCATCCGTCTGCGCTGACCTGGATGTGGGGAACCAAGCGTGGAGCAGCGATCATGGAGGATGCAAATGCCCGCCCTAGAGCAGACGGGTGGGTGCCGGTGACCCGCGATTTGGTCCAAGAATTGGAATCGCGGCACCTTCTCTTTGGTCCTGAGGGACTTGCGTCCCCCCCTTTGGGGACAACCCAAGAGGAATTTCAAGAACTTATTCAGAGACAAGTGGAACTTGGAGCGAATGCTCCACAACTGACTGCGGCGAGCAGTGAGAATTTCGACCCACTGGATGGTATTGATGAAGAATTTCTGGAAGAGATCCTCAACTTTGATGGAAACTAATCCTGACGCGCTTGGGGGCACCCGCCCCATTCACTTGATCAACCGGGCTCATTCACACATATTCTTGACAACCCCGATCAACACAGCAAAAAAACAGAAGTCTAAGTTCACGAAAGCAAACCAAGTTTCAGTTCATGGAAGGAAAGCAATCAATCGTCTCCAGACTGCCACACGACACCTCGCATAACGAACCTCGCCGGAACGACATCAGTCAGACAGGTCTCGTTGAACAACTGTACAAAGGGTTGACGGGGTCCACCATGCGCCGACTCCCTTTCGCATCCTCAATCATCATACCCGTCTATATATAACACTACCTCCGAGGTACTCGTGTGTTGTCTGCCCGTTTCCTGTTGCGTTATTCCCCCATTCCCCATTTCTTTTTTCTTTTTTCGTTTTTCTCCTTATTGTTAGCAATGTACATTAGTATATACACCCAAAAAAAAAAACCTCACAAAAGAAATGTCCCGGATGTCTTGCACATCATTTTTTTCTCTGCCGTAGTCTTGTAGATTCCATAGACTTCCAGTAATCTCCGCGATCAAGATTGCCTTGAATCTAAAAGGTCCCATCCATCCTTGCGCCGTTTGTGATCCGCGAGTTGGAATCATGGCCTTTTCGTAGGTACTCTCGAATGTAGAATTTAGTGGGAGGGACAGGAGGATGAGATGGAAGATGGAACATGAAGATGAAGGAACATGATGGAGATCTATGCGATGGAGGGAATCTTCCCACTATATCTATTGCTCCTATCTAATAACAAACGGCATGCACTGGGTGCAATCGCCAACAGCAAGCAACTTGAATGAAAACAAATGCAATGCAGACAAAGATACCCTAGTCCCGCATGCATGAAGTCATGGCGTGAGCTAGCCATGCCGCTAGGCCTGAGGCTGATCGGCTTTAGAAGAATCTTCGTCGAGCGGAGAGAATTCAAGTCAGGGTTGGGTATAGGAGTAGTAAATGGACGCGTATACACATCTCCTGTTCGAAGCTACGACACGGCGAAGCAGGATCATCACCGTCTACGTGTTGCATACCGAGCTACAGGCATCTGCCAAGTCCGAAACAAAGTCAAAATAACTTAAAGGAAAGAGGGAGAGACTTGATACATTCGCTGATCTCGATGATAGAAGCTAAAGACAAGGACGAGCGATATTTGTAGAGGACAAGAAAGGGGATCAGTATCAAAACTTTGGATTGGGGCAAGACAAGATAAGACAAGACAAGACATGTCATTTCCCCGAGAGGGAGAGGGTTCCAGGATATACACAGTTCAAAGTGGAAAGGGGGCCAATCATTGCGAGACGACGATGGCGAAGGACGAGGGAAAATCAAAAGAGAGATTCGGTTTACTCCTCCTGGTATGAAATCTTGCGCATTTCGCCGAGGCGTTGACGGGCGCGGGCGAGTCCGTTCTCCAGTTGTAGGATTTCGACCTGGAATTTTTTATTGAGGTTAGCGATTTGGTTCTATACATGGTAAAGGATCGACCGGTCGATCGGCCTTGGGTGGATGGGGAAGGGGATCGGAATGGGGAATGACAGAAGAAAAGTTGTTAAAAGATACGTACCTGCTGCTCCATCTCGCGCACCTTGAACTCGTGAGAGCTCAGGGTCGCGTAGTCCTCCGCCTCATTATCACCGCTGTGCTTCTCCTTGATGATATCCTGCACTTGTCGCACCAAGGCGCGGCAAGCGGCTCCAACAGCCTTGCTAGCACCCTCCAGACGGTCCTGGGACTTGCTCATGAAGGTAGCCTTGACACGACTGGCGGCAACGAGCTGGGCAGTGCTGGCGGCGACGTCGTTGGACGCAACGATAAGTTGTTCGGGCGAGTTGCGGCCGGAGATGACACCGTCAGCGGTCTCGATCAAAGTATTGGTCGAACCGGCGACGGCCTTGGCTGCGGAGATCAAACCCTCAGTCCAGCGGTTGTTCTTCTTGTAGAAGGCTGTTTTGGAAGCGCTACCGCGGCCCTCACGAACAATTTCTTCCTGCGAGACGGTGGCGGCCTTGATCAGCTCTGCAATCGCGGTGGTCACGGCAATGGCAGCGGCCAGGATGGAGTCACTGATGCGAAGCTCGTAGGTAGAGTAGCCATCACGGGGCTTGTTCTTGAGCTTGGCCAGGCGCGCGGCAGCGGCCTCAATTGCATCGGCCGCCTTTGTGAGTTCGGAATCAACGAGGTCGCCGAGATCGCCCTTGGTGTTGATCTTGCTGCTCTTGGGAGTGAAGGACTCAACCAGCTTCGACAGGGACTGCAGGTCTCGCTGCACTTCCAGGTTATTATTGATGACGACGTCAGTCTTGTGGTCGGCCTCCATGCCCTCAAGGCGGAATGATTGCAGGCCGCGGAAGAAGCGAACGGTAGCCTGTGCGGACTTGCGAGCCGCGCCAAACAATTGATCCGAGCTCTTGTCGTCGTTGGCAAAGCGGGACAAACCCTTGGTGTTGCTCAGGGTATCGGCAATTGAGCCTGAGAAGACAGACACTGTGCGGATGATCTCGGCGTGGGGGCTGTTGGGTCCATCGGCGATGAAGTTGTTGAAGGCGGTTGAGAATTCGGTGGCAGACGCCGCAGCCTTCTCGATCTGTGACAGCACGTATGGAGGCGAGGCATTCTGGTTACCGGCTTGCATGGACGAGTCCAGCTCATACATCGCATCGTCTACGCGCTGCACACCGGCTTGCAGAACAGAGTCAATGATATCGTTGATCTTGGCCACGGTTCCGTGAAGCACTGTGTCGATTTGGCTGTCAAGCGCATGGTCCACATCACCTTGGTTCTAAAAAATTTGATCGTTAGAAAAAATCGGAGATACAATATTCGCAGTGATGTAACTAACCAGCTTCAACTCCTCCAGTTCCATCAGAGCCTGCTCCATACCAGACTTGTAAACCTCAATCTCCTCATCCTTTTCTTGGAGAGCAAGATCGTGATCTCCCGAACGTTCAGAGTTGCGGCCTTGAATGTCCTCCAAAGCACGGTTTTTATTCTAAAAAAAGAAGTTAGTCAATGACACCACCATGGATGTAGAAAAGGGCCAATTCTTACCCGAAGAGCCTCTTCCAAATCGGCCATCTCACGATTATACTTGGACAGCATG
Organism: Penicillium pancosmium; assembly: GCA_031761475.1. NCBI lineage: Eukaryota > Fungi > Ascomycota > Eurotiomycetes > Eurotiales > Aspergillaceae > Penicillium > Penicillium pancosmium. The sequence continues at coordinate 45,515 of JAVMSB010000001.1, read as the reverse complement.
GATGAGATCTCAGTGCCCTTTGATCGCTCAGCGTTCTCAGCACGATCAATCGCCATGCGGAGTTCCCGTTTCAACTTCTCCAGATCCTCCTTGTTGGTACCAGAGACACGGTCCTTGTCGTGCAGAGCACGATCACGCTCCCGAATCATATCAGCCAGCTCCAAGTTCTTGGTCTTGAGCTCGCGCTCCAGCTTTTCGCGGCGGTCAATCGCCTCCTGCGCGGATGCGGCCTTGATCTTCAAGCTCTTGGTAGTGGTCAAGAGATCCAGATGCTCTTGTCGCAGCTGCGAGTAGAGCTTGGCGAGGGCTTCATACTTGGATCGCCAGGTGTTAACCTGTTCCTGCAGAGCCCGGATCTGTTCGTCCTTGGAGGAGTTTTGCAGATTGATGTTTGAGTTCAGGTTGTTCATCTGTTCCTCCAAGTCCTTAACACGGCGGTCATACTGCTGAAGCATGAGCTGATCCCGCTCGTACTGCGCACGCGCGTTCAGATTCTCTTGCTCCAACTCAGCCAAGCGACCTTGGGTATGTGTTTGGTATTGATCGCGAAGGAGTTGCTCTTGTGCCAAGCGCTGCTGCTCAGCCTGCTGGCGCTGCTGTTCCTCGAAGTCAAGCTGGGCTTGTTGTTGGTGGGCCTGCTGCTGACGCTGCTGTTCTTCCCACTGCTGCGCCAAACGGGCTTGCTCGGCCTCATATTCTTCTTGCTGGCGTCTCGCCTCGGTGGTCCAGAAGTCGCTGATAGGCTCTGGCTCGGCGGCCACCTTGGGTGGGGGAGAGGGCTGAGCTTCCACCTCCCTGGCTGGGCGTCTGGGTAAAGCTGGTCGCTCGTCATCTTCTCCCAGAAGACTTGGTGGATCCTGCGGCAATTTGGGGATGGTGATTAGACTGGTAAGATAGCGGAGGTTCGAGCACTCGTAATAGAACCGAACAAGACGGTGGTGCTGGGCATCGTAACGGCCCCGGAGCGGTTCAAGGGCTTCATCATCACCAGTGGCTTGAGTAGGGTTAAAGAGTCAGCAACTTCGCAACAATAGTCTGGTAAGATAGGGAAAAGAAGCATACTTGTGTGCATAGCGCGCAGCATGCTAGTGATGAACTTATAAATTCCATAGCTCTCCTGCACAAGCGGCACCAAGGCAGAGATACGGCACTCATTGTGAGTACCAGATTGGAAATGCGAGAAAATCAGCTTCTGGAAAGCATCGATCTGGTCCTGCAGGGTCATAAGATCGGTGATAGTCTCATAACTATAGATCCGTCAGCACTTGATCCGCAATGGATTTGCAAAAAGACAAAAGTTCATGCGCACCCTTCATTCGGATCATTGATCGTCTTCAAACTAATATATTCCTCATATTCAAACAATCCTGCTTTCGTTAGCCCGGGCCTCGGCTTAAAATCGGAGTGTCAAGGAGAACGTGCCGTTGAATTCAGGATGGTTGCGGTGGAAATTGAGCTTCGACTCGAGGAAGAAGACGTATTCGCGAATAAGCGGGGCATATCCTAACAAGAAAGTACCATGTCAGCGCATCTCTCGTATATACAACCGTCGGTCCAGAGCGGCATCGACAGAGGGGGGGCAGGGAGTTGCGCAATTATCTTACCGCGTACACCATCGCCTCCAACTCCTCGCATCAAGCTGTCAACCCAATTGGAGTGCTGCTGCGCCTCGCGCACGACGATCGGGTGACCCTCCTGGAGGACCTTATGTATCGTGATGAGGGCCTTGAATGTCTGGACCTCGTCGGCGAGAACGGGCTGCCTGCAATTGACAATTCCTGGTCAGTGACTACTATCCCTTTGGCCATATCATGGTATCCTCGAACGACATACACTTTCATGCCAGCCCAGAAAGCCGCGGACGACTTATGGTCCCACGTGTAGACAATGCAGCTTCGCACATGTTTCCCTGCAATAGTGTGGGGTGTTAGACGCAAAGATTGATATTCTTCTTGCTTCGAAAGGATAGCGAGAGAGCGCAATTAGGACGTACGTTTGGGAGCGGTTTCCTCTATCATGCGGGTAGAACGGTTAGCCTCCGGGGATTCCTTAAGCAACTTCCCACAGTCTTGGACAAGCTCTTACCGATACTAGTGGCCTTTCGGATATTGATGGCCAGATCAGCCTCCGTTCTGGATTATCCTCGTTAGTCGTGTGCTTGCTCGAAGAGAGCGAATTGGGGTTCCGCGTACCGACTCATCTTGACCGGGGGGCAATGCGGGACAAGCTCAGGGGCAACCTGGAAAGGAAGTCGTAGCTTCGCGACAGATTCCCAAGTCCGGACAGCGCGGTATTATCAAAGAGAGCGCCGACCGGAGAAGATGAAGGTTAAGTGTAGAGGAGAAGTTGGAGTCGCACGTGGAGTGCAATGACGTTGGGGGGGAAAGCTGGCGCCTGTCAGTCTTGGCGACGCCTAAGCCCGTCCATCCCTTGTCGAGTGCGGTGAGAATCACCACTGCGCCACGCTCAAAGGCAACGTAATATCTACTGGTACAAGGTATCTACAAAAGTATATACTAGTAGTACTCTTACGATATATAGCGCAGAATATAAATGAAGATTATCTGAATTCCTAAATCTAAATTCGGTCGTGTCACACGCCCAAAGAATATCTCAACTTTATACAATCAGGCCGGGTATTGCCATACTTAAAGAGCCCCATAAAACACAACCCTCCATCCTGCTACTGCAACGCAAAGCTAAGATGGAGCCCATACCAACAGAGAGTAAAAGCCAAAATAGAATAGAATAGAATAAAAAGAGCACCTTCAACGCCATCCTATGGTCACACGGGCTTCTTATCGGGCCAGCCCGATGGCTCGAATCCGAAAAATCAATAAACAACAATACCCAGAATCAAGATCAATCAGGAAGATGGGACTGGGATGTCTACCGGCTTGAGAGACGGGGTTCCTTCGCTGCTGCCTGATTTCGAAGTTGGTCTCTGATCTACAGAGTGCTGGGATTGGGAATCCGGGATCCCCTCATCTTCCCAAGACTGCGACACGCTGGCGACATCAGTATCTGCAGGAGAAGTGTCATGCTGAAGGAGAATGGGCTCCGTCACATCTTCCTCCGGATGCATATCTGCGTCGGCTGGACTATTTGGCGCCGAGTCATTGGGTGCTTCAATCACTAGTAATTCGGCGGTGCCGCCGCCACCACCGCTGCCACTGCCGCTCACACTACGCATCGCTGAAGGGATAGGTTTCCTGCGAGGCAAAGCTGTAGGTCGGATACTTGGTTTATCAGCGGCCATGGGTCGTTGAATTGGATTCGGCACCCCGACAGGCTTGCGCTTAGGCAGTGTTCCCGAGTTTCTCTTCAGAGCATACTTGTCTGGACGGGGCAGTGGTGCTCCCGGAGGAGGATGCGGGTGGCCACGCCCAATGGGTTCGTCGAGTGTGCGTGCTGGAGGTTGGGATGCTTCTCGATTCTCGTTCATCTCCCCTTTTCCGAAGACACTCCAGCTCCATTTCTTCGCAGCCGCGGTGGCTGATCCGATGGTGAGATTCCCAATGGTCTTGTCGTCGGAAGACGAGGCTGAGGTCAAAGTTCGGGTCAAGGACTCGATCGTACTTCGGCGACGGGGCTGCTCGCTAGCAATCGAGGTGTTGATTGAAGTAGTGGAGCTTCCACGCGAGCTTCGAGCACTGGAATAGGAGCTGTTGTCGAGGCGAGCAGAAGAGGGGCTCGTGATGACATTATCGCTGGCGAGGCTCGCTCCATCGAGAGACTCCGCAATGGATGGCTCACGGCTGTGGACTGCGCTCTGAGGCAACATAAGTCCTCCGGTGGGTGGTGAGTTGTTTGGGGTGCGGTGCGGAGAAGCAGGTGGTGAGCGATTTGATATTTCGATCATTGCACTCGTTGCACTACTCTTCTCGCTGTCTTTCTGGCCGGAGCCAACTTTGTTGACTTTGGCATTATCTGCAGTCACAACCGGGTCTGCTGCCTGGGAGAACGTTTGTGAGCGCATTGAACGGTGAAATGGCTTGGTGTCTGCCCTATCAAAGCTTGTAGACGATGCTGCCGGGCTATTTGGCTGCGAAGGAAAGACGAATGATTTCGGGCCTTTGCGTGCCTTCACGCCGGCGTCGGGGGATTTGGGAAGAACAGGCATGCTCATTGTTCGATCATCCTTGGACTTCAGGACATCGATTGAAGGCTCGGAGGCATCCTTCGCGGTGGGCGGAGGAGCGCCAGACTCGTCAGGTATATCGACCTGAGTGGTTTCCGCATCAGGCTCGTCTCGCTGCCAGATACCACCACGGAAGGCCTGGCCGACAGTTTCGTGGAAAGGCACATCATCCCAGAAAGGTAAAACGATACTCTCTGCCACCACCTCACGAATCTTGCTTTCAATGGTGCGGAGAATGGGGCTGAAAGTAATCTGCTTCGAGCTGACAATGGGCTCGATGTCCATCACCATCCTCGGCATGGTTTCAAAGGACATCCAGAATCGATTACTGGGAGGGGGCTTGAAGCGGACTAACAAATGGCCCTCGAGTTTCTTCAGCACTACTGCCAGCACGATATCGACTTCTCTTGCTTTGAAACGCTGCCCAAGATCAATGCGCACCGTCGCTGATATCTCAACCCGGAAATTTCCTGTGTATTGGACATCCATCTCCACACAACAGTTACCGTCGACGGTCAGGTCTTTCAATCGGGGGTTGGTTATGAACGGAGCACCTTCACCCATATCGATTCTCTGCAACCCAATCTTGCTGATGAAGTTCGGTTTATTAACGCGGGAGATCTTTTTCGTGATCTTGTTTCGAATGAATTGCTCCATCTCGGGCGTGCGATACAAGGCGAGAAAGAGGCGCCCGAAGAACGCATTGATCCAACGCGTTTGAAGCTGCTCTTCAGAAGAGTGGAGTCGTTGTACCAGAGAGACAATGTGCTTCACGTCAAAGTCCTGTTGCTTCGGAGGTCTATCCTTCGACTTCCACATCTTCGATTGATTGTGAAGCATGGCGAAATAAAAGTCTTCCTTTTCCGACAAGTTCTCGGAGAACATATAGAACGGTGGCGTAGGACCACCAAGATCTGCCAGCGAATCCAGTCGCCGCGACAGACAAATGGCGTTCCTTTTGAGCCACAATTCACCCTCAGGAATATCCCCTTCACCTCCATGAATAGACACATCGTGGTGAGCAAGAGAGATGACATAGCGAACTTCTACCTGATTAACATCGTCATAGAGCATCAGGTGGCCATGTCTAGGGAAATATCATTTCTTGTCAGTAAAGGTTCATCGCCAGCGGGCACTACAATGAAGTAGTGCGTGATGGAAGCAAAGCATACCGGAGAACAATGTAAAAGACATTACGCGCTCGTTTCGTATTCTTCCCATTCGTCTTCGCCGGCTCAATACTGGGTGTCTGTTTTCGATCGAACAAGCTCCGGTACATCGCCTGATAAACGCTGGGACTCTCCGTCGCAACCACCTCGCCGGCGGGGGTCGTCCTCTCTGGGGGCTTCCCATTGACACCACCGGGGACATATTCACGACATACAGCGAAATATCCGGCAGCGACATCAGATTCATGAGTGCGGTGGAATTTCTTCGCCAGCTGATCGGTCCCCGTGCCTGATTTCAGGCTATACTCGTCATCGTCGGGTCGCTGGACCTCATCATGGGCGTATGGAGTGCGGGCAGTCGGAGCGTTCGGAAGAGTTAGGTAGACATAGATAAGGATTGAGGATAGGAGGAGTGGGAAGAATGTCAGACCCCCAAGCACGTAGATGACGAGAAAGCTGGCGAGTGAGCCCATCGGGAACCAGTCGATCAAAGCGGGAGCGGGAGGGTCGATAGCTCCATAATTTGACCAGTTCACGTCCGGAGGTAGTGGGGGGTTAGCTCGAACGAGGTAACGAGAGACCGGCTCTGGGAGAGAAACAAGTAATAGCAAGAAAAGAATGTGTAAAGCGACTGGGACTGGCGTGTAGCAGAGCAGAACAAAGCTGAACAGAGCAGGGGAGTTGCAGCTTCCACTCTCACGCGCGACGGATGATGGAGGTGGTCCCTCCGAGCTGATGTGGGCCTCGTTCCGTATTGTTTTTACGTGGTATATTACTTCACTATAATACAACTTCCCGCAAACTAGTGTGTGACTTCACGTAACTAAGCTGATAATACACAGCTATCGTATTCTCATAACACACCTTTGAACTGGCTGTACTGGAAACCCCGCAGGATCCGACCAGCTGTCAGGAACAGTCAGCCCTGTGGAATTAGGGCAAGCAAGTCCCCTTCTTTCTCAAAGACAAAATATCAATAAAAAAAGACCTACTTGATAGACCCCATCAAGGGTTTCCTTCGATGTTTCACAAAGTCTGACCGCGAAACGTGTTTATCATGTCCAACATCATAGGCCCGCCACGATGTACCGAGGTACCCGAGAGTCTCAGGTGTATGTAGTACTCGTATCAAAGTGCTGAAAGATCCACATCCGCACTAGTTACCACATACATCTAGGCATTGAATCTATGAGACCTAAACTTAATTTGAAATAACACCATGTCCTGATGAACTCAATCCGAACATTCGCATCTAATAAAAATATATACTGTACATACAACCAGAAAAGAAGAATAGTAAGGGGAGCACAACGGATCCGTCTAGTGCGTATATAGTTCTAATGGTACAAACTTCTCTCAAGACGCTCTACTTACGCCGTTTCATGGTCTTCTCGCACATATCAATCAGCCCGGACTTGGCCTCTCCATCGGGGAAATCGCTAATGGCAGCAACGGCCTTGTCGGCATACTCCTGGGCCAGGAGACGGGTCTGCTCCACACCGTTGCTTTGGTTGACAAGCTCACGCGCCTGTAAAAGCCTGTTAGTTTGGAACAAGAGACAAATATAGATGGGAAGTTTGGGCAAAGGGGGATTCTCGCCTTCTGCACATCACCCTCCTCACGGAACTTGCGTCCAACCAGAGGACCAAGCTCGGGGTTACTCTTCCAAGCAAAGAGGAGGGGAGCGGTTGCCAGACCAAGCTCCAGATCAGCACCGACAGGTTTACCCATCTCCGCCTCGGTGACAGTGTAATCCAACATATCATCCACCAGCTGGAACGCGAGTCCCAGATTGCGGCCGTAGGCGTAGGAAGCCTCGACAACCTCAGGGGCGCACCGACCCAGCACAGCTGAAGAGCGGCAAGACTTGCTGATCAGACTGGCGGTCTTCAGATAGGTCTTTTGGAGGTAGTAGTTGAGGGTGTCATCGGTGTAAGAGGGGTTGGACTCGTCCTGAGCCGTGTTCTTCAGCTGCATGAACTCGCCCTCGACCAGGTTGGCAATGACCGTCGCCATCAACTCAGTCACTTCCGGATCGCGCAGTCGGGCCAGGGCCACAGACGCACGGCCGAGGAGGAAATCACCTGCCAGAACGGCCATCTTGTTTCCAAAGGCCGTGTTGGCGGAGCTATTGGCGCGGCGGGTCACGGCGTTATCGATGACATCGTCGTGGAGGAGGGAAGCGGTGTGAATGAGTTCTGTGATCTCGGCCAGTCGGCGCTGCGACGGGAGGATATTATCGTCGCCGGCAATGTTGTACTGGTGGCTCTCGACGGATCGTGATACGAGCGGGTTGAGAGCTGGGTTCGAGTCTTCGAGTATAGAGGGCTGGCTGAGGGGGTTATCGATTGGGTTGGGACTGGCCTGGTCGGCCGGGAGTTTGCGAGGGTCTATCGCCGTCGCCTGGGACATGAGAAGAACCAGCAATGGCCGCATATGCTTGCCTTCGCTGTGGGTATAATATTTAGCGACCTTGTCCAGAGCCGGATGACCTGATCCCAGCAATTGGCGAATGTTCTTGCTCAAAAACTTCAGCTCTTTCCCGACAATTCGCAGAGGGTCGACCGAGATGCCCGGAGGCGCCTTGGGCAGGCCCTTGAAGATGGTCTGGGCAGCTGACACGGCGGCGCCAAATGGCGATGCATCCCGCCGTCTTGTTGGGTGGTATTTGCGGGATTGGACGGGGAATGGAGACAAGAGGAGGTCATCGCGGAGGCATTGCGAGCACACGGTCGTCGGGGTGGAAGTGCGCGTGACGATCAGCCCGGCGGCCGATACGGTTCGAGCTCGCATCTTCAATGCAAGACTTCAAGGCAGCGATAGATTTATGGGCGAATCTATACCATGAAGTTTGAATTGGGACGGGGTTGAGAGGTCCAGGTGCTTGGGGAGGAGTCTGGGGGGACCACAGGAAACAATCCGACGGGAAGATTTCGAAAGCTCTCGGGTCGGCACGGACCACGCGTGAGCGCCGCAGCGCCGACACCTATGAAGGAACTGTTGGGATCGGGATGCTCTACAGCCAATCATAATCAAATTAAATGGTGTTGAAAATACAATATAATCAGATGGGACGTAGAACACAAGCCTTCCGATACATTTCCTTTTACATTCTCAACTAAGGCTACGTCGTATTCTGTAGCAGGCTACCTCGGGGACAACCCGGTTGATCGGTACTTATACTACAAAGTAGAACAGGGCTCAGGACATAGTTCCAATGCAGAGGTAAATGGGTTCAAGTTAAAAGAGACATGAAAATTGCGCCGGCGGTTCGGTCCTGCACATCCCCCTTCGTACATATCCAACAAAGGAAATATAAAATAAAAAAGCGAAATTGCACACAATTAACACATGGGTTGAACAAGGCCGCTACGACGTTAAGGACCCGACGTATAGGGCCAGGGTGGAGAGAGGAAAGAAGAAAAGAAGGATGTCTCCATTATACGGACATCGCCACTCTTAGATGGCATCGAAATCACCACCAGCATCCTCATCATCCATGTCTCCCTCCTGGATCTCCTTGGCAAGCTCGCGCTCCCGCTCCCGGGCCTCCTGAGCACTCTTCAGCTCCAGTCGGTGCTGGTTCATCGGGAATCGCATTGCCTGTAAATTGTAAAAAGATGAAATTAGTTTCAATCTGGTTTGATTATCATCTGATAACGAGAGGGAAAACACATACCTTGACACTCTCGTCATGTAGAGCCAAACAGGCACGAATACGCTCGTGGAATGCCTCGCCAGGCTCCCGTGTGGCGTAGATGTCACCAACTTCTTTGCTCTTCATGAAACCGTGCTCGTGGTCCAGGGTGGCCTCGATGACACCATCCCGAATAGCCTTGGCCACAATGTACTCGGCTGACTCCTCGCTGTCCAGGCCCAGACGCAGGCAGATGTCCCGCAAAGAGATGCGAGAGTACGACAATGACATCATGCGAATACCAGTCTTAATCACATTCTGTCGCAGGCGAAGAATCAGGGTGTACGTGCCATCCTTTCGGAATGCCGCGCTGTGTGTGTTGACAATGTTCAAGAAACCATCCAGGTCACCAACACTCACTGCCTGTGCAAGCAGTAGGTAAGGGTGCATGGACTTTTCCAGAGCTGGTTGGCGGAAAACCGAACGGTCTGGGATGTCACCCATCAGAAGCTCAACTACCACAAGCAGCTTGTGCGAGGACTGGTAGAACCCGCGGGCACTGTGACTGGTAGGAGACTTGCGGGTAGCTCCGATCAAGTGGCTGTGTGCTTCGGTATACTGGAGCTGAATGGCACGGATACGACCAAGGTAGAAGAGGTACCGGGCGATCTGGTTATTCGAGGCAGCAGTGGGGAACTTGTTGTGGGAAATCAGAAGATCCGCCTGGGTGATGTGCGAGGTCGACAGATAGTTGCGGAGCAGCAAAGTCATGACAGTAGCCTGGGTGTCGACATCCTTTCGCAGAACGGCAGTTCGAAGGGCAGCCAGGAGCGGCTGACGAATGGCAGTAACGGCCGCTGATGGAGATGGGGGAAGTGGAGCAATTTGCTCGTAGAACAGAGAATAATAGAAATACACGCGGGCCGCCAGAGAGTCTAGCGTACGGCGGTTCAGAGCACGGAGACGCTCAATCAGATCAGTCGAAAACTTAGCACCCTTCTGGATCTGGCGCTGATCAAAGAGGTAGATCTGGACCAGGATAGAAAGATATGCGTCCACCTCGGCCAGAACCTCCTTCGGGGCCGCTTTGTTCTTCTCCGAATCCACCTCCATGCTCGAGCTAACGCTCTCAAAGGCATTGGACTGGCCGAGAGCTTCCAGCAAGAATGAGGCTGTCGAGTTGGAGGAATGGTATGTTTCCACAATCACTTCGGCGAGGACCTCGGGGGTGATGTGTTTCCGCATGGAGGATATCGATCGCAGGACACGGAGGGTAAATCGGGGATCGAAGTGGGCGACGGCTCGCTCGAGGAGGGTGAAGTTGGTCTTGATATCTGAAAATGAGGCAAATAGAGGTGTACCTCGTTAATCATTGATCTTTTTGAAGTCCGGTAATGGAAAGCTCAAACGAACCTTGAATGGCCTTGGTCGTCGGATCGATCTCCGGCTCGGCCTCAGCGTCATCATCCTCGGCACCTTCCATTGTCACATCCCCATCCTTCTCTTGACCCTTCTTGTCGGTCGATTTGGATCCCTTGGTCGGGGGCACTACAACAGTCATCTTCTCGTCACCATTCCGGTTCTTACTGGAGTTGATTGAGGATGTAGGCGCACCTGCCGTATCCTCCTCCATCTCAATATCCTCGGAACCGTTCACACCGTTCTCGGTTGACTTGGATCCGTTGGCATTCGACTTATCATCCTCTCCCATTGCGGCGTCCGATGCGCCCTTGGCGCCTTTCTTTGCCGGGGCCGCTTTGGCCTTGTTGGCAGCGGCGCGAGTCGTAGGCGCGGCCTTGTCTTTGGCACTGGAACTTTGAGAGTTGGAACGAGCCTTTTCACCGTTAGCAGATGAAGAGGTGTCCGACTTGTTGTTTGATCGCAGGGAGCGCCTCTCGGGCATCTTTGTGAAGCTGTCGAGCTCAGCTAAGCAGCACAGAAGCTAGAGGAAGCAGGGGGAAGAATAGAATCCGTGGGGGGGCACAGGATCAGAAGCAAAAAGCAGAATGGCCAAACCCGGGGCGCAAGACTGCTTAGATCCAAAGAGATGATGAGAAAATAGGGTTGCGAGACAGATAGATGAAGTGGATGGGGGGATGTGATGTCAAGAGACGAGGACGGACGCAAGACGCCAGAAGGCGCTGCTTAGTCACGAGAGCTTACTTGGAAGTTGGTTGGGACCGCGTGACGCCGGAGCAGTCAAGGAGGGAGACAAAGTGGGAAAGGAATTGGAAGAAAGAAGAGAAGAGAGTGTTGAGAGGAAAGTAGTGAATAGACAAACAGCGATAATCTTTGGGTTTGTTGCAGCGTTGTTGAGTTGGGTAGGCACTTTCTCAATCCGCCGGCCTGAGGCAGGAGCTTCTACGTAAACAGCTCCAACCTGGCTGCATTCTACCCGTACTCACTGTACTTCACTTGACTCTTTACTCTACTATCTCCGCCATGGGACTCCTCGACTCCCACCTGGAGCAGATCTCACTCTCCTCTAGTGCAATTTCTGATTTACCGTGAGTCGATTGCTTTTCTTTTACTCCCCGACCATTCCTGTTAATGTGACTATTTTCCAGATTCCCTCCACCCCGCATCTTCACCAACGCGTTGCTCGGTTCCCATGACATTACCTCTTTGATTCGGGATACCGAGGCTCATGAGAGAGCTTTATTCCAGGTCGACCCGGCCGCCAAAGCTCAAAAGTCGCAAAGGCGCGCCACTCGACGCGGAACCACATTTTCCACAGAGTCCGAAAATGAATCCATGGCGAGCCGGATCTACTCCGCGCGGAACAACCGCAACCAGTCGGCTGTTGCTCGAGTTCTAGGAGCTGATATGATGGATGAGATTAAGCGGTCGGCTGGCACATCCTCTCGTGGACGTGGCGAGGTCAATGTTGAAGTCCTACTCCGCGGCGCGGAGATTCTGTGCAATGTCTAGTACGTTCTTTACTCCCGCTTTCTGTTTCTTTCTTTCCTCCTTCTTCTTCTAACAAATCATTCAGTCCTGTTGCAGGTGCTCAAGAAAAGATTGCCAACTTGCGCTATCGTCATGAAGTGATTGCCGATTCCGTCGCCCAGCTGGAGAATCGCGTCGCCACCAACACAGCAGAGCTCGAACAAATGCGCCATTCCTACGACGATGGCGATGATGATTTCTCATCCCCTCCCGTCTCGCAGCCAGGTATCCCAGAGGTTACCGACGAGGAAATCGAGCGAGAGATGGCCGAAATTGCAGAGCTGGAGCGGAAAAAACGCGCTTTGGAAGCTCGCGTTACCGGCATGGATCGAGATCTCGGCGGTCTAATGGGCTAAATGGAAGGATTTCCAATGTTTTGACCCAGCTCGTCGTTTCCTGGGTTCAAAAGCAAGCTCTTAGGCTGGAAAGCTTGAGCGTAGAATGCTGGCAGTGACTGGACAGCCCCTTCATTTATGATGTTTGACGACGCCCAAGAGATATCTACAGATCTCGGTTTACGTTTTTATACCCCTTATGCAATGAATTTTCTTTCTCACTTTTGTTCTTTGCTATAAACCTTTGAAGCAATTCTTCTATGTAGCAATATATCAACACCGCTTAGAGTCCAACACATACACCCAATTCATCGTCTACGTAGAAATCTCGCAGTCACTCTGGCCAAATAGACTGACAGATTATACTATCAGGTGCAAATTCATTTCTAGAATAATCCAATACAATATCAACCGCAGATATCATACTATCAATCCCAGGTACAAGTTTGTGAAGCGCAAGGACGAATGGCATAAGCACGTAGCCGCAAAGGCGGTCTTGGCATTAATCGCCGAGCGCAACCTCATCCACGCCGACCAGCCGCAGTTCATCCTTCGTCGCGTGCGAGACGGGACTAAAGGCGGCAACAAGCTTAATATATTTCCAATCGCCCTGAAATTCGCCGCAAATCCGATTTTGTACCCCCTTCTACCGATACCTCGCGAGCCTCAGCCTCATCACCGCCAACATGGACGGCTCCCAAGGCCAGGCCGGTCAGCCCATGGTGCCGCAGCAACAGCAGCAGCAACAGCAGCAGCAACAGCAGCAGCAACCGCACTCCAACCTCATACGGACCGACCAGGTACAAAAGCTTCCCCACCTCAATGAACAGCAGAAGGCGCAGCATACTCAGTTGGTGCGCAACCTCTGGGATGTACTCAACGGCCGCGATGCGCAAAGTCACGAATACCAGACAGCACATGCGAAGCTATCGCAGCTATCGCAAAATTTGATGAAAGGGATGCGGGTGTTCCAGCAGACTCGCCAGCAGGCACTTCAACAACAACAAAATCAGTCCCAGCCGACACAGCCGATGGGTCAGGTTCCTCAGGGCCAGCCACAGCAGGGCCAACCCGTTCAGCGCACTCAATCGAACAACCCCCAGAACCTTGGCCAGCTTCTGCCACAAATCCAGGCCAAGGTCAGCTCGCTGAATTTTTATCTGCCTCCAAATGTCACCAACGAGCAGGTCCAAACGTGGATTCCCGAGGCTCGGTTGCGATACGGAATTGCGCTCCAGAAGCAGGAAGTCGGACGGGCTCGTATTGCGGACTTGCGTCAGTCATTCTCTCAGCGTCAAGCTGCTGGTAATATGACGCAGGAGGAGGTGCAGGAATTCAAGAACCGCCAGCTAGCTGCGGAGAAGTTGTTCCGTGAAGGCAGTGATTTCCTGAACAAGTTCAAAGAGCAGCAAGAGAGCTTTAAAATGCAATCACAGCAACAAACCCAGCCGATGGTCAACCAGACCCAGCAAAACCAGGGAGCTGCAGTGCCACAGCAGAACAAAGCTGCTCCTGTAGCAGCCGTGCAGCCACCCCAGCAACCACCCCAGCAAGCGGCTCCGAATCAACAACCGCAAAACGCGACGAGTTCGATGCCAGGACAGGCGCCTACCCCAGCACCCCACACCATCAACTCGGCAGTCAACGCTGCTCGCAATCAAGCTGGACAAGCCATGTCTCCCTCGACCTCCCAACCAGGGCAAGCACCTCCCTCTGCAGGTGGCACGCCTGTTCCTTCCAACGCACCACCACCTGCCCAGCGTCCTCAAGCTTCTTCTCAACAGGGAACGCCAGGCGCGCAAATCACCTTCAGTCAAACTCCCAACCCTGATGGTTCAACTCCTCCAAACTCCCAGCAAGGTCCCAACCAGGGCCCACCACGCCCACTGACCCAGGCTACGGCTATGCAACAATCCGCGAACAACTATACCGCGCACCAAGGCCAGCCACATCAACCACAACCACAGCAGCCTATGAACCAGGCTGCCAGCCAGCAGCAAGCTCACCCACCGGGCTATCTCGCAAACCGTTCTGCCGAAGCAAGCGCTCGCAACATCAACATGGTTATCCCCAAGAACCTGAACGTTTCAACCCCAGAGCCCGTCTCGATGTCTACCCCACGACCCTCCCTCTCTGGAGGACCAAGCCATGGTGCAATGGGTATGATGGGACAACCCGCCATCCAGAAACACCCAGGCTACGTACTCGAAGGTGAAGGCCAGCACGTTCTCAGCAAGAAGATGCTAGACATTCTCGTCCGCCAAGTTACCGGAGGAGGAGAAGGAGAAATGCTAACTCCCGACGCTGAAGAGGTTCGTTCGATTCTTTCTTCCCCACCCCAAACCATCCTTCAATCCAAACCCCCAAAGTAAACTCCAAGTGAGAGAAGAGAAAAAAAACCATCCCGACTAACCCACATACCCGCCCCTACAGTTCATCCTCCAAATGGCAGACGACTTCGTCGACGACGTAATCAGCCAAGCCTGCCGCCTCGCCAAACTACGCCCATCTTCCTCGCTCGAGATCCGCGATATCCAACTCGTCCTGGAACGCAACTACAACATGCGTATTTCCGGCTTCGCTACCGACGACCTTCGTACCGTCAAGAAACCCCAGCCTACTACGGGCTGGCTTCAGAAGATGTCCGCCGTCCAAGCTGCGAAGGTGACTCAGGGCCGAACGGAGTAAATGAAACTACGCTGGAATCTTTCTCTCTCCTCGCTTTGCGTTGTGCTACTATTGCTGCTGCTTTCTTTTTTTTTTTGGTCGCGTTTCAAGGGAATAAAGGCGTTTTTTTTTCTTTTGCTCCCGTTTCTCTGACTCCTTCCTTCCACGGTCTTGGGTTGGACTGGGTCTTGCTGCAATGGTTCTCTTTCCCTATACTCTGCTATCTATCTACCTTTGCCCCCTCTTGCCGTTTTGCTTTTCCTATATCTGGGCGTGGCTCTGTTGGTGCGTGGATCTTGCTTCACTTCCATGACATTAACTCTTTTCTTCTTTAATTGCTTCTGCGATTCTCCGGTTGGTTTATGATGTATCTGGGGGTGGCGTTCATATATGGGAACCATTGGAATGAAATGAACTTGGCATCACACCGGAATATGTATGGCTTGTTTCTTTTCTTAAATCGGGAGCGGATGCAGACATGATCTGTAATGAACTTGAATTTAACTCCTCCTCCTTGTCCATGAAAACTTGAAGTATTCTTGAACCATTTCTGTATTTGTATATGTAGTAGCTAAGTAGTTATCATCATGATTCGAAGCCAGACTTCCAATTCCAATTTCAACTCCAAGTTCAACGCTGGAAGTAGTACGAGTACGCTTACGCTTATCTTATGCCTACAGTCTATTCAAGACGATTACAATTGGCACCACATCAAATCGAACCAACTCATCACCATTGACGTTGATCTATGTATATTCTAAATTCCAGGAACAAAAGGGAAAAAAGGATTAGAAAGTGGAGAAAGGAATCCAATCCACACAAAAGCAAAGCAAAGCAAAGCAAAGCCTGGATCGAATCAGATAGACCCAAGACTGGACTGGACTGGACTGGTCAATGCTAGTCTTGTAGGTAAAAGCAATTGAGTTGACGCAGATGGAAACAAGACAAGAAAGTGGTATTGTGATTGGTACAGGGTATGGAAGAATGTCGCAAACAACAACGAATTTCAGATCGCTAAGGTACCTCGATGAGTGGATTGATTGGATTGGGTTGGTGAAAGCAGAACGACAGGCAAAATGGGACAGAACGAAGTAAAGAAAACGTGCAAGCGAAAGCAAAGACTGGCAAGGAAACGGAGAGAGATTTGACAAGGAAATTAAAGTGGTTGGTTGATTGATTGGGCCTGCGTCGAAGGGGTTCCAATTGTTGGGTTGGTGGCATGTCTGAGCCGTGGGGGGTTGGTTTGGAGATTCTTTTTCCCTTCTCCTTCATATAATTGTGAATGCGATGCAGATGTTCAGGCTGAATGAGAGTGAGAGTGACAATGATGCAGATAGAGAAAGGCAGTAGCTGAGGCTAGGACAGGACAGATGATGTAAGAATAAGAGAAAGAAAAGAAACTTGAGACACGAAGGAAATTTTGGGTCATTCGGGACCCGGAGCTGGCGTTGTTGCCAAGTTCATATGATGGCTTGGGTGAGTAGTCCTCTTAATAAGAGGGGATTGTTTTCCAATGAGAGAAAGTCGGGTTGGTGGTTGTGGGGATTTGTTCCCAGGCGTTGTAACATGGCAATCTCATCTTGTACCGAGACATAGGAGCAAAGACGGTTTTATCCATTGCTGTGCAGTAATCGGTGGATGTTGGAGATGCTGATGAAGACGGGGCGCTCAGATGAAGAAAAATATACACACGTCACTCGTGAACATCTTGCGACAATATTTGCAGAAGAGGAAAGCAAACGCAGGTGTCTGGGTGACTAATGCAGGGAGGTAAAAAAATGGATACATGCGGTCTATCAAGCAAAGCGTGATGGGAAGGAGGTTGTGTGGGGATATCTCGCTGAATACAAAGAAAGAAAAAAGAAAGAAACAAGATAAGAGATGGGCCGGTCATCCGTGGGAAAGGCAGACAAGTTATTTTTTACCTGCGTGGGCTGCTGGTGAGAAATTGGTCTTCTCGGTCAACCCCCTTGCCTTTTCCAGGTGGCAATGGCCGATCGTCACGAGGAACTGGAGGGAGGTCTTTGTCGGTGACCGGTGCTCCATTCTGGCTGTGGTCACCAACGCTGCTCGCCTCACCTGCCTCGTCCACAATCGGAAGAGTCGAGGTTGGGCCTGGGCCTGCTGCATCTGCAGGATCCCAGACAGTGGCTAGCGTTCGAGGATGCGTAATTGAGACATCCTTGGCAGCCTCCTTCTCAGCCGCTTGCATCTGTCGTTCGACAGACGATGCTCGAGAAGTCCTCTTTTCACCCGATTGCCGCGTACCCTGGGATGCACGAGAGTCCCGTCGGCGTTGGGCTTCTTCCCTCGACATGGTAATCCCCTTAACGAAGCTGATGAAACGATCGCCGTAACCCTCTGGTGGAATGGGAGATATTTGTGTGCGGTCATTTGAAAGGCCCTTGAAGAAATTCTCGATCTTCTTAACCGTTCCGTAATGGGTCAGACAATCAATAATTCCTAGGTAGTAGATTTCTTCCCCGGGAGAACCGTCCTCGTGGGTTGCGCGAAAGCCTCCATCATCAGCGTAGAAAATGTGGAACTTTCGCTCGTCCAGAATCTCCTCGGGCATCTTGGCAGCTGCCTTGTCCAGAGGCACAGGTCGCTCACGCTTGATCAACATGCGAAGTTCTCGAGCCTTGCGTTCGTTTTCCAGTTTCGACGGTGTCCGCATCAGCATGTTCTGGTTCGTACCGGCTTCCTCGCCCCCGGGCTGGAACACCTGCAGAGTCTTGTCTCTTAACTTTTCCTCGTTGCCGCGTTCAGCGTCATGTATTCCGACCAGCAGAGAGTAATCCATTATCTTGAGCTTTTTGAGTAGCTCGACATCTCGTTTAAGCTGCTCCACGAAGAAGCCTCGCTTTTCGGGCCCGCACTGCAAGAAACGATTGCGTCGAACCCAGTTCAGATCTTTCATGGTCGCTCGCGGGTTCCTTTCAAGGTCCGACTCTTGTAGATCTCGGCCAATTGTTGAGCCCTTCAAATCGAATGTTTGGTGGATATCTCGGTGAGGCGGGAACAGATTGTTCATCACAACGAAGTGAATCTTGCGGCCATAGGCCATCTTCACGCGATGCAATCCATAGAATTGCGAAATTAGGGTGTTGGGGTTCTTCTCCACGTGTCGGTAATACTCGGGCAGAATTTTGCGAAGCAGCTTGTGCTCGGCGTGATGGATGGTTTTGATGATGTATTTGTAGTCGCGCGAGAAGTAGAAAAAGCTACCACTCTTGCCCGGGGAGCCCAGTTCAGACAAAATATACTTGCTGGTAAGGGACATCAGGTAATCGGCGGGATCGAGACGGAATTTTGAACGGAGATGGCGAAACACCCAAGGGGCGTAATCTTTGAACTTGAAGTCGTACTTTGCGGAGGGTATCAATTCGTTTCCGGTGCTGTTCAAAAAACGGTTAGAAATTATCCAAATATTTCTGTATGAGGAGATACGAACATATCGAAAGAGAATTTGTGCTTGGCATCGAAGTCCGCCGGGGTTAATTCCCGGTCCATCTTCGCATTGATGCGCGAAACCGTGAAGCGGATTCCGGTCAACATGTTGTATGCCGTAACATAGTTCACATGGTTCTGGTCGACCTTGGTTCCTACGATAACACGCTCATCATCCTCATCCTCTCGTCGCCGTCTCGCTCGTTTCTGCTTAATGGCCTCCGCCCAGCGCGCGGCTTCCTCGTCCGTTTGGGCCTCGTCAAGGTTGCCATCTGACTGTGTTGTCTTTGTTCCACGTCGCATGAGACTGAAGGAGGTGCGGCGTGGGTTAGCGCTGGTGGGCGATAATCGACCACTGCTGTATGCAGTATCTTCACCAATATCACGGCTATTTCGTCGGACACTGGGGGCTCGCGGAACCTGTAAGGAGTGTCGTTGTCGAATGCTGGACGGTTGAGACTCCTGAATGGAGCTGGCATCGTTTACTGAGGGGGCGGGAGGGGACGAGTATCGGTGCTGGCTCGGTCTCGGGGCTAATCGATCGGGGTCTGGAGAGATGCGACCCGTATCTTCAGAATGGGGGACCTGTAAAGAAGAGTTGGATGGACTAGCCGCTCGCTCTGATATTGAGCGTTCCTCTGCAGAAGCACGAGGATAGTCACCATTGACCATCGGCTTCCCCTGGGAGGGGCGGATGTTAAAAGCGGTCATGCCATTCATCTGTTGATTCGAAACGGATGCCGGTATGGAGCCGGCTCCAGGAGCACCGTCCGAGGGTTTCCGGTCCAGCATAGCTGATGGCCGGCCGATATCTCGGGGGTCGCGAGGGTCTCTGGCGGAGCCATTTCCGATGGAGTGCATGCTGCCGTCTTTGGAGTGTGGCGGTTCGCGCGTGTAGGAGCTAACGCTCGATCGGGGGCCATTCAGGGAGTATGCGCTACCGTTCTTCAGATCACTGAGCAATTGGCGATCATTCTGATGGGATTCGTGGTTGGCGTCGCCGTTGGGCCAGTTGGTCCACAGGAAGGTGTTTCCAACAGAGCTTTTGTCGTGCGACTTCCGGTGTGGCGATTCGAAGGATCGGGGATGAGTCGCTGTGGTGGTGGTAGTGGTCGTTGTCGTTGCGGTAGCCGATGGGTAAGCGTCAGAGGAGAAGGATGGCATGGTTGCTTTTTGATTCCCAGGGAAACGGGGTGACGTGAACTCTGCGTGGGCCGGCAACCCGAAGTGACGGCAATAGCCCTTATTGGCGGGGGGGTTTCAGGAGAGTTGCGAACCGGACCGTGTTCCAGCGGATGATAACGAGGGGAGAAGGGGGGTTTTGGCAACTAGCGGTCGGAGAAAGCGAGAGGTCTCAAGCCGGGGTGGGTGCGGCCAGCCAGGGCGAGGAGGATGATGGTTCAACGAAAGAGCATGTTCGGACTTCACGCTGACCAGGATTGCGGATGGGAAGAAGTCGAGATTGTTGGCAAGTGTTGAATTAGGAAGTAAAGAGAGAGAGTCGTAAAAGGGGTGTAAATTGGAAGTGGAGGGAGTGGGGGGGGAGAAGTCGAGTCGAAAGGATGGAGATGGAGATGGAGGTTGGTTGTCGGGGGAAAAGAACTTGCGTGTCGTAATTGGCATTACTAGTCAAGTACGGCAGGGGAGACTGCCCACTGCACAACACTCTGTACTCTACTGTACTCCACTATTCAGCTGTGCCTACTGTAGTCACAAGCCACACTAATAATCCCTTCTACTCTTGATTTTTCTATCTTGTGTTCTACAGTCACAGTTCACTGGCTCAAAGAATGGAATAGAAATTTCTCATCTGCGGGGTGTATGGGTGCCCATGACCGAGGACCAACAACCCACCAGTACATTATGCAAGGAGAACAACGTGACGTCGCACAGGCACTCGAGAGAAGAACTTTTTCCAGGATTCGACGACGAGTACATACCGACTAACTACAGTATGCAACCAGTCAAGGAACTTGGAGATGAACTGCATAAATACCCTATCAGTACGGGAGTTTCTGTATAGTATTGCCGGCGTATAGCCAGGCATCCAATGTGACCGGATGTCCCTGAACCAAACGATCCGAGTCTGTGGTTTATTAAGAATCTCACCCTTACTCTCTCTCTCTCTCTCTCTCTCTCTCTCTCCTATCGTATAGGAATACTTAGTACTTGTCTACTCCGTAATTACCGGCCCTCCCCTTCTCCGTTCTTTGAAATTAAACAACTTCCCAGCAACGCCATTTCATCCCTGAAGAGGCCCTCTTCTCCGTTCCAAAAATAACCCGCTCCACCAGTGATGAAATCATACACGATCTAATGGCCTGGGGTCACGATCGCGTGGTTATGAACCGGTATTATGCAAAGACCCTTAAAGAAAAACATTTCAGCCAAAAAAAAAAAATTCAACGCTACTATGTAACCCATTTAATACGGTGTTCAAAATCGGTACGAGTACATATCAGGGCCTAGCCGCCCGGGACTCTTTGCAAGGCCCGTCTTGGCCAAGCCGGTGGCAAATTGTACGAACATTGGGGGCCCTCTGCTGGCAATCAGCCACAGAGAGCCTAACCTAGTATCTAACCTAGTACCAAACCGCAATTTTGTAAAGACAATTAATTGACTGTATTCTCGTATGTCCATTTATTACTATAGTACTCAATATACTTCTTTTCTAATGTATCTCGATCGTCCACTAACACTAGCAACGGGGATCACCGAGAAATGAGGAGAGTACGTATGATCCTCAGCATAATTACATACGCGTTATGCAACCCCACTTATCCTCAGCGTCAACAACAATATCTATCCATCCATGGATACATGCAAGGTCTACAAGGCACACTCAATCTACGAAAAATGCACAACAAATTTAACCGAATCGATTCGAAGAGAATTCATTTCGACTGATATCCTCTCAAAAGACCCCCAATCGAGAGACAAGGAAAAAAATATGGAAAAAAAAAGAGAAACAAGGAATAAACCAGACAATTTCCCCGTTGAAACCCACCGCAGGACGCCATTTCCCTCCCACGTTGGAGAAAAGGGAAAGAGAAACACAACAAAAAAACAAAGCCATCATAACGAAGATATTCCCAGAAAAACAATCAACAAAGGAGAACCATCAGAGCCACCAGATCAGCGAGGTGAAGAAAAGAAATTACAGCGGAAGAAAGACGCATTTCAAGATGATGATCGAACCGCCCGGGAGAGAGAGAGAGCGCACGTTAAAAAGGGAGGAGGTGAAAAAAGGGAGATCCGGGAGGAACGGCATCAAGCTACAAAAGAAAAGGGAGGTTTATATAGCCTCCTATTTCTTGGGAGTAGCCTTCTTCTTCGCGGCAGCCTTGGCCGGAGGAGCGGTCGTCTTGGTGACGCGTCCAGACTTGGTCTTGGACGTGACCTTGGGCTGCTCGACGACGGCGGGGGCCTGGGATGGTTAGTCTGTGGTTTAGGGACACACGAGCCATAATCAACTTACAGATGTGGCAGTCTTGCGAGCCTTGCCAGAGTTGGCCTTGGGACGGCCGGCGGCCTTCTTGGCGGTGGTGGTCTTCTTGGCAGCAGCAGTCTTGGGGCCGGGCTTAGCGGCAGCCTTCTTAGGGGCAGCGGCCTTCTTGGTGGTGGTGGCCTTGGTGGCAGTCTTCTGTTGGAAAATGTAAGTCAAGCGCCGACGAGCATGTCTTTGGACAAAGCTTACCTTGGCGGCAGTCTTGGGCTTAGGACCGGGCTTAGCAGCCTTAGCGGCGGGCTTCGCAGCGGGCTCCTTCTTGGCCAGCTTCAGAGGGCCAGAGGGACCTGTGACGCGACATGTCAGTCACTTGATTCCGCAGAGGCGACAGCGATATAGCTCCAGCCACAGCTTGTCAACGCATGTACATCCACATAGTAATGTACACGCGATTCCGAATGCTGCGCTGGACAACTGGAATGGAAGGGGCAAAAAAAATTGAAGGAAAAAAAAAAAGAGAGAGAAGAGTGGGACTTACCCTTGGGCTGAGTGAACTCGCCCTTCTCAACACCGGCCTTGATGGCCTTGTTGAACTGAGCATCGAAGGTGGCTTGAGAAGCGACGTTGATCTTGTTGTTCGAAGAGACGTACTTCTTGATAGCCTGGCGACTAGAATGGGAAGAAAATAAGTTAGTGGCGTGATATGGGAGGAAAGGCCGACGCGCGCTTCGTGGGAGGGGGAGAAGATTCCCACGAACGCGAACGCGACAACGAGGTGAAAATGCGCCCAACATACCTGCTACCATTGCGCTCCTTCAGCTATATGCGGATAAACCAGTCAGTAATTGAAAATAATAAACAAACCCCATCCACATTGTGGTGGTGGCGGTTCGAAGCAAACGGCCGAGCGTGTCACGGTCGGGCGCGCGACCCGAATCACAACACGGCGGGCGCCAGCGGTGATCTACTCACGTTGACAATAGCATCCTTGATCATATCTATATTGATGGAATCAGCAGACGTTCGCGACGCGAACGATGTCCCTATCGCGTTTACGCGATGGGGTGGTCGTTCAGGATCAGTGAAAACATACCACGGTAGGAGGCGTGAGCGGCGGGAGTGGCCTTCTTGGTCACGCCGGTTGCTTTCTTGGGAGGCATGATGAGATGAGTTGATTTGATGGAAAGGAAGAGAAGATGTTATCAACAAGTACTTAATAGTACTAAGCAAAGATTGAAAAGATGTTTGTGGGGAGAGGGAGAAAGTAGAGAAAAGAAGAAGCAACAGCGGAAGGGGGAAGGGCCGCGGGGCATCCGTGATTTATAGGCGGCCGCTGTTGACAGCCAGATCAACCCAGTCTTCCCTCTCTCTCCCGGAAAATCGCATGGGTCTTCTTCTCCTTTTGTTGGTGGATTTACCATTATTTCGTACTTGTGTGCTTTAGAAAATTGATTCTATTTTTTTTTCTCTTTCTTGTCTTTCCCTTTTTTTAGTTTTTATGTTTTATTCTATTTGGTGGTCTTCCATTCAACCTTTGGCGCGTCGAACGAATCTGCAGAACTGGTCAGGAATGGTTGGCCGCGAGCATTCCCCGGATTGGGCAGACGAGAGGAGTAACACGTCCTTGTGCGCTTCTACCTCGAATCTTGGCTTGGGAGCCTTTAATCGAAGTCCTACTAGGGTTTATGACTCTTATGACTCGTCCCCGCGTCTACGATTCCTCCTTATCAGGAAGAAAATCGCGCATTTCTTCGTTTGTCGCGGCGAACAACTTCATGCACCTTTTCTTTTTTGGGCGGGAGTTTTCTGTCTAGGGTCCTAACAAGGCATGGACACATTCCACAAGTCTGAAGTGATCGCCCACACAGGACGATTGGTTCCTTTTCCCTTCCTCTGTTCTCGGCCATGGTGGCTGGGGGAGGAATCCAGATCTTCGTCTGAATATTCCGAGCGGATCTCCCAGGTCCAGCCGTTGCGGACTACTAGTAACTAGGGAACACTTCCCTCTCTAATTTAAGTGGAATGTCATATTGACATACATGGACTCCCCTGGGAGTTCTTTTCCCTTCCAGACGCGATGGATGATATACCTAGTAGTTATTATTATACTTCGGGGACGCGCAGTTGCAGCATGCGATCTCCGGGAGAGGGGATCTCCTTGCGTGCTTCCCTCAGGACCTGCAGATCCAGTAACTACCTGAGTCCGAGTATCACGAGGCCTTTTTTTTCCCCGCCCGGTTTTTGCCATCGGTTCGGTCCACGGTCCACGCCCGGCACTCGATGATGTCGTTGACTTGGTTGTGTTGTAGTGAGTATGCTTGGTTGTCTCACGGGGCCGTATAGTCCGTCGAGCCCTAACTGCTCTCCATCGCGCTACCCGTGATCGTCGTTGGCCAACACGCTCTCATATCATGCCATCTGGGAATTAGTGCTGCATCGTTATTTGTGTGAGAGGGAGGACAGTACTAGTAGTGTATAAAATAGAAAGGATATTTTTATCATTTATTATTTAGACGGTTTTTATTTTATTTTCGTTTATACTATGGGATGTGGTAGAAGTGTGGACCTACGTATCTCTATATTGCTGGTCTACTGTTCTGGTGAGAAGTGGATATATATATTGCGCGGGAATTTTGAAATACCTTTCAAGGTTACTTCGAAGAGGGGAAAACGGTCGTGAATGATCCCAAAGGCCAATAGAATACGCAGAATCTAATGATCCACGTCAATCGAGCGACTACTGGATGAAACGCTCTCCACCAGGCCCGGTTTCTTAAACGTTGGGTGATCGCGGGTTCATGGAGCACTGGCTGACACTGACTCCCAGATGCTTAATCTACATTTTTGAGATCTCCATTCGAAAACACCACGCGGCAAGAAAAGTAAATACAGATAATGTAGGACTACTCTCATGTCTATCCGAAATTATCTAGAAATGTCTTGACTACGAGTATGTTCTGGGAATAAAGGGGGTAGGGTAGCTGCCGGCCCGGCCCCAGCTGCATTCGCATCAACCTTGCAGCGGACAAGATGAGACCACGCAAAGGGTTGATCCCAACCCACCTCGCCAATTTCCTTCTACAAAATGGCAAAAAATATGATAAAGGCCACAATGAAAACGAAATATAGCAATTTGAGCCCGTCTCATCCCGGCCGCGATCAAGATCACTCGCTCTTGTCCATTGGCAGATCACGATCCACCTCGCTTATTCCGGACGATCTGAACAAGAGCATCGGGATTTGGCACTTCTACAACCACCACAAACATTCCTGAATTTGGCTAAAGAGCATTGATAATTATTAAGTATGCATATCTCATTCTATAGAGAATTTATTTGAGCGTTTTCCAATGCCGTATTGACTAGGATCACGGAAATGGTGGTCCATAGACACCACCCCTTCCATCTTATACTCTCTGATCCTGCACCCCACGCGGCTCTACAGCTCTCCCGAGTAGTCAAAATAGTGTTACTGGACCGATCTGGTTCTTAAAAATTAATCATTTCACTTTCGCTGGTATGATATGCTAGACTCCATCTCATGGGCTTGAAGGCCTGGTGGGAAGAAAGTAGCCCCCACCCCTAAATCGTGACCCGGAAATGCAATTGAAGATCAAAGCAAACAGACATAAAAAAATCACCTTGGGAAATAAAAACCTGCCCACGCCAACGCCCGATTTTGAGAAAGACAGAAAAAGAAAGATTGCCAGCAAACCGGTTGGTTAACTGGATCGACCGGAAGGAAGTACAGACAGTACATAGACTAGCCGGCCGCACGAGGCTTCGCCTTCGAGTCCTTCTTGGCCTTAGCCTCATCCTTCTTGCGCTTCTTTTGTTGAGCGAGCTTTTCGTCATTCTTGCGCTTCAAGCTGGCTTTCTCGTCATCTGTGCGCGCGACAGGCTTGAAGAATCCCTCCAGTCTGGCCTGCTGAGCACTCTTCAGGTTCTTAGTGAGACGGGCGGCACCGTTGCGCACGCGGTCCTCGTTGAATCCCTTGTCACCGACTAGGTACTCGATCAATCCGTCCACGTTCGGCGCGTCCCATTTGAAATCGCACTCCGGGTGATCCGCGTCATGGACGTCAGGCTTGGCAAACAGTTCCCGCGCATCTTGGTAGGGCCAGCTC
Source organism: Penicillium pancosmium (assembly GCA_031761475.1). Taxonomy (NCBI): domain Eukaryota; kingdom Fungi; phylum Ascomycota; class Eurotiomycetes; order Eurotiales; family Aspergillaceae; genus Penicillium; species Penicillium pancosmium. The sequence continues at coordinate 19,593 of JAVMSB010000001.1, read as the reverse complement.
TCTGGGACGACGTATTTCTTCTTCGGGTCATTCTGCATATATTCAAGCACCTTCTCGAGGGTCTTGTGTTCCTTGATCAGGGCGAGAGCCGTACTGGGTCCAACCTTGGGGATGGGCTCAAGGTAATCGCATCCGAGAAGGATGCAGAGATCGATGAACTGCGTAGTGAGTCAGAGTCAGTATTTAGAAGAAGAAATGTGACAAAGGGAATCCCTCACCTGATCACGTTCCATATTGAGGCCCTCCATGGCCCGGGCAAGATGGATCTCTTGGATCGGCTCCTTGCGCTGTTCACTGAAAGTCAAGTGGCGCAAAAGAATAGGCGACTCGAAGCATAGCGTATCCATATCCTCCGACGCAGCAGCGTAAACCTTTCCAGCGCGCGCGAGAACCGCACATTGAGCCTCGGCCTCGGTGGGTGCAGTGATGTAAGGAATGCCCATTAGCGACAAGAGCTTCTTGCATTCGGCATTGTGTTCACGAGTAACTCGGACTGTACGTCGCGAGAACTTCTCGATATCTTCGGCGGTACCGGTCTCTTTGGCTTCCTCGTGGGCTTCGGTTGCCTCAGCCTTACGTGCACCACGCTTGGCCAGCTCGCCCGACTTCAGCTTTGGCGGGGCTCCGTCAAAGACGTAGAGAGGCTTGATGCCGTTATCGACCATTCGTAGAGTACGGTAGAACAGGCCCATCAAGTGAGATGTTGTCTCGCCGGACTCGCTCATTAATTGTTGACCCTCTGAGCGTACCGCGATCAGGAAACTGTAGATACTCATTGATCTGTGTTTGGTTAGTGGAAAATGTTCGTAGATTCCTTGCACAATGGATGTTGGACGTACGCATCCTGTCATGGAAAGGAGATTATTAGCCACTTCATGTTATCAGAATCAAAGCAGAGAGGTTCTCAGGTGAAGACATACAATAGCGACCTTGCGGCCAAAATGGTTTTTGATCTCCCCCGTCTTGATCGCATCGGGGGCGTTCTCTGAGATCACCTGGTATAGGTCTTATCGTGGACCCGGTCAGCAGGTCCCAGAAACCATTTGAAGCTGCAAACTCACGTTTGATACCCATATTGGCGATTTTGAATCCTTCAAGCTGGCGGGCAAATTTGGTTGGGAAGATAGTCAAGATCGCCTTTCACCGCGGTAGACTGACGCGACGCGCGCCAATGCGCGCATCATGAGGAACCCACCATTAAACCCAAACGGGAAGTTCCACGTGATAAAATACACGTGACCGGTAAACCGGGGCCGGTCCAGGCCCGAACTTTTGCCTCAGGCTGCGATATCGGTCGATTACCGGAGGGCGTCGCAACCCCGCCTTTCTCTCCCCGGAGTCTGCTCTTGTTTTTATTTTGCGGAGCATGAGTTCGATTCCTCAGTATGAAGCGGAATCGCATTCATTTCGAGGGCAATGGCGATGCCTCGTCGGCCTCTCCGCAAGGCAGTTTCACTCCCGAGGATCACTCGCGGCAGTCGCAACATGTCCCGAAGATCTCACGGAGGATACGTGCGTGCACGGAATGTAAGCGACACAAGGTCCGGTGTGATATGAAGGCAGGTGAGTCGAGTTGCTCGAGATGTCGACGTATGGGGCTGGAGTGTGTTGTCAACAAAAGCCTCCAGACATTACTCGAGGATGAAGCGGAGTGAGTTGATATCCTCGTAGCTAGCTCCTTCTAATTGCTTTTCTTTTTCTTTCTTGCTTGCCTTTTCGCAATTACTAATGAAGCTATTTGCTTGATATAGGTGGAAAACCATGATCGAGCTCGCAATGACCGACCTGCTTAGGAAGGCGCAACTGCCGGAACTATCATATTACCAAGCGGGTGGTGGATCGACCGAGACACCGTCGAAGAAACGAAGTCGGAAAGAATCAACCGTATCGGTAGATGATGTGGGATATGCATATGGACACCACAAAGCTGCCTCAGCCGATACACCTATTCCTGGAACTACGGGTTCCAGCTCATCTACCTATACATTTCCCCAACCACAGTCACAATACTCGATAGACCGCGAAGAGACCGCGGCTACTTCATTAGTGACTGCGCCCATGGGCAGCTTATACGAAGTTACGCAGCTGAGTGAAAACCGCGAGAGCTCTTCTCCCACACAGCGATATCCATCGGATCAGGCGCTGGTGACCGATTTCATCTCCCGCGGCGTGGTGGAACTGCAAGAGGCAGAGGAGTTGTTCTACCACTTCGACCAAGTTCTGAATCGCTATCTTTGGGATGGCGCACTTCTTCCTCACAAAGATCTGGCATCTGTGAGACGATCCTCGTCCCTGATGTCCGCAGCGATCCTCGCTGTGACGGCACTCCATATGCCGACCAAAGAGCGCACGTTTGATACCTGTTATACGGAGTTTGCGAAATTGGCATCCGAATCCATGCTTGGAGACCATCATAGCTTGGATGATGTGCGGGCTTTGTGTATCGGTGCTTTCTGGCTTGCGGATGTGAGCTGGAAGCTTTCCGGGTATGCGGTCCGCATTGCTACTGAGCGCAACTTGCATCAGTTTTATCGAAAGGCCGTACAAGGCTCACCAGAGCACAAGGAACAGGCTCGTCTGTGGTATCTCCTATATGTATGCTTTCAGTCCCCTCGCCCTTTCAATTACCTCCGAGAGACTAACAATCAGAAGACCCTTGAACATCACTTCTCTATCGCATATGGTCGACCGCCCATCATCCACGAAGATGCATCCATCACCCATCATAACACTTTCACACAGACTCCATCCATCACTCAAGGCGACCTACGATTGCACAGTCAGGTAGACTTGTTCATAATTCTTACTCGCATATATTTCGCTTTCGGACCGGATGTTGATCTTGAGGTCGCCGAGAGCGACTTCCCCAAGATCGACCAGTATGACGCAGATTTGGGCCATTGGAAATCGGCATGGCTTCCCCGACTTGGTAAGTCAATTTCTTGACTCAACTCGGGCTTCAGTTCGCTAACTCGGTCATATTTAAAGCTGGGAGCCGTCACGTTGGCGCATACCCCTACAAAGCCGTGTACATGCACTATAACTTTTCTCGACTACAGCTATATTCGGTTGCACTACGCACATATCACTCCTCAACTTCTTCACGAACAATGTCGCCCGAACGACGGAAGCGGGCTAATATCGCGATTGAGTCAGCCATTGCCACTTTACAGGTTGTGCTGGACGAACGAGACATCCAGAGAGCGCTAGTGGGCGTGCCTCTATATCTCCACAGCATGATCACCTTCGCGGCGGTATTCCTATTGAAGATTGCTGCTAAGGCGTGCTCGAGCGGAGCGAACCAACAAAATAACTCAATTGCATCGGCAGGTTTGCTGGTCGATATTGGATATGTGCGAATTCTGGTTGGACGAATTGTCGAAATGATGGTATCCTGCAGCCAAAGAGCAAGCGAGCGCCATCTCAGCCACCACATTGCTCGCGGTCTACGCAAGATGCTTACGGGTCTGGAAGAATGGGAGAAGCGAAATGGCGCCCAGCCCTCCATGGGGCCCAACACACAAGAAACGTCGTCTCTTTTCAAACCGGTTATAATTCCTGGAGCTCAGATCTTAGGAGAGCGAGACACTATCCTAAACCACCCGCCACCGCTGTTGGGTGTGGCGCCATTGTCTGCCGAACGCAGCAACGGGTTCGAGCCGACGACAATCGGCAAGCCTGAACCAGGACTTTCGGAGGGCTCAATGGACCCCATGATGGCAGATTTGTGGGGATTCGACGAGGACTACTTCCCCACGGGGGTGTTTGATTTCCTGCAAAGCCAGATGCCTGCATGAGGATCTCCCTTGCGTGTCTGTAGATGTGAATATTCCCGGACCCTTGTCCCTTGTACATAATAATTACCTTATAAGCCGGACAACTGGTTGTACCAAGCAGGCAGATAATATTGTTGAAATGAACGAGAGCGCGTCAATGAATGAAGTAGCAATATAACACATAGCCATAGTAAATATCATAGTAAATATCATGGCTGTATCCATCCGTACATGTACTCTAGATACTTATAACTAAGCATGTGTGTATCGTCGGCAGTGTTGGAACGCCGAGCGATCCGAACAAGTAACACCAGCATGACCGAAAAAGTCCGACCCCGGAGCCCTCCAGCCGATACAACCTCGAAAAGTCGGGGGATCCATCGAATCAAGTTTCCAGAATTCACCCCTTGCGATCGCCGACAGAATCCAGCGCGTCACTCCACTCGGTCTTTGTCGTTGAGTTCGGAGATCCCACTGCCCCAGAATTGCCGAGGCTCTCCGTCCTTTTAGCGCATATTTGATAGAGCTTCCCCCGCAACCTGACGACATTTACTCCGTACAGCCAACTTCAATTCCTTTCCCCCACCAAGTGACCGTTGTTGTCGATCTCTTACAAAAATGATGAACCGCTCTCTCCTGCGCTTGGCTGCGCGCTCTGTTCAGGCTGGCCCTGGCCCCTCTGTCGCTGGTCGGCGCTATGCTTCCTCGGCGGTCTTTAACTGGGAAGATCCCCTCGCCGCTGCGGAACTTTACACGGAGGAAGAATTGGCTATTCAGGACACAGCACGACAGTACTGCCAAGAGCAATTGCAGCCGCGTGTGCTCGGTATGTTTCTTCTTTTCCCCCTCATCCATATTCCTCATATTATGTCTTGATGGACTAACGCGATTCCCAACTACCTAGAGGCCTACCGCAATGAAGACTACGATCGCAAGATCCTCTACGAGATGGGAGAGCTTGGCCTACTGGGCGCTTCGATTGAGGGATATGGCTGTGCGGGAGTTAGCACAGTCGCCTCAGGCTTGATCACCAAGGAGGTAGAGCGAGTGGACTCTGGATACCGATCAGGCATGTCTGTGCAGAGCTCACTAGCAATGACGGGAATCTACGAATTCGGCACCGAGGAGCAGAAGCAGCGATTCCTGCCCGGTCTAGCCAAGGGTCAATTAGCCGGTTGCTTCGGTCTGACCGAGCCAAATCACGGCTCGGACCCCGGCGCGATGGAGACCGTGGCGCGCGAGCACCCAACTCAAAAGGGCATGTATCTTTTGAGCGGCAGCAAGACGTGGATCACCAACTCGCCTATTTCGGACCTGGCCCTGGTCTGGGCTAAACTTGAGTCGACGGGCAAGATTCGTGGATTCGTTGTTGAGCGTTCGCGATGCCCGCCGGGTACATTTGAGACTCCTGCTATTAAGAACAAGAGTGCGCTTCGTGCTTCGATTACCGGCATGATTCAGATGGATGATTGCCCTGTTCCTGCTGAGAATATGTTTCCTGATGTTGAGGGTCTGACTGGTCCGTTTACTTGTCTGAATAGCGCGCGCCTGGGTATCGCTTTTGGTAGCATGGGTGCTTTGGAAGACTGCCTGTCTCGTGCTCGTGATTACAGTCTAGAGCGCAAGCAGTTCAAGGGAAACCCTCTGGCGAAGTACCAGCTGGTTCAGAAGAAGCTGGCCGATGCGGCGACTGATGCAGCGTACGGTACTCTGGCCGCTGTGCAGGTGGCTCGCCTCAAGGATGCTGGCAAGGCCACCCCCGAGATGATCTCCATGATCAAGCGTCAAAACTGCGACCGAGCGCTGGTCAACTCGCGGATGTATGTTTTCTTTTTTTTTCTCTCTGATTCCCAGGGTTCCCCTTTTGTACACTTTCCACAACGGGATACTGACTATTTATTTCTACAGTCTGCAGGAAATCTTTGGCGGTAATGCTGCTAGCGACGAATACCACATCGGACGTCATGTAGCCAATTTGTTTGTGGTCCAGACCTACGAGGGCCAGAGTGACATTCATGGTGAGTACATATTTACGCGCCCAACCTGCCTGACTTCCTTTTTTGCTTTGTTTTATTTGCTTTTTTCTTCCGGGTAGATACACTAACCATTCTTATAGCGTTGATTCTGGGCCGAGCCATTACTGGAAAGCAGGCTTTTGTCTAGGGCAGCCCCCTTTCTACCATCTATATATAAATTTCTTGTAGTATACATCATTAGATACGTGATACCTGTGTATGTATCTCACAATACACCCGACAACGCATTTCCCCGAAGAAAACCGGAGGGCGGCTTGTCTGCTCCATCGGGGCGCCTCACCCGCACGTGACATCATAGAGGGGCGCGAAAAGAGTGATTCGGAAAAAAAAATCGAAAGAGACCACCACTACCTCTTATAAAGCCATTCTGTATGAGTTACCCCGTAATATGCAAATATTCAACACCATCAATAGAAACAAGATCAATACTACTAGCAGAGGATCCTCCATTTACTCTGATTGAGAACAATGCCAGCCCTACAAAGGTCCTCCGAGACACTGAGTCAGCAATACGTGGTGGCGTGTATTACCAATACGCTGACCTGAGGATTACCAGTCAGACGCACCTGCCCGCCCAGCCCACTTTCTCTCTCTCAGAGTGTGGTTGCCCCCTCTTTCTTCTTCTCTCTTCTTCTTTTCCACACAACGACGTAACCGTACGTGGAACACATCTGGCATAAACTTCGATCTTTCTCTAACTCTCATTCAGACCTCTCTCTCTCCACCTCACTTCTCTCACTCGTCGTCATGGCTCTTAAGCGCATTAACAAGGAACTCACTGATCTGGGCCGGTAAGACGACCACTTTCTCACTCTGGAACAACTTGGTGATGCTAACCTCTCTGCCACAGGGATCCCCCGTCTTCTTGCTCCGCTGGTCCTGTCGGAGACGATCTGGTATATACAACCCTCTCCTTCCATCGGCCTCTATTTCTCAACCCCCGTTACTCTGTCGGCTTGGTCTTTGCGAAGAGCCTTATCGTGTGGCGGGGCTGAGGCTCACCAGCCCCTCCCGCAGATCGCCAGATAATAGTGGGATGTCATGGATGATGCTGACCGATGTTTTTTTCTTCTCTTCTAGTTCCACTGGCAAGCTACGATCATGGGTCCTGTAAGTTGATGCCCATATTCAAATTCCGCGCGACCGTGGGGTGGAATACGATTCCCCTCCTTGCATGATACAGTCGGTCAGAGCCCAAATGTGTACCTGAATACTAACCCGCATTTTTTTTCACAATAGGGTGACTCGCCATACTCCGGAGGTGTCTTCTTCCTCACGATTAACTTCCCTACCGACTACCCGTTCAAGCCTCCCAAGGTTCACTTCACCACCCGCATCTATCACCCCAACATCAACTCGAACGGCAGTATCTGTCTGGACATCCTGAGGGACCAATGGAGCCCCGCCCTCACCATCTCGAAAGGTTTGTTACCCTCGACAACACGAAAGAACATTCCCCCCTTCAACGCCATGTCATGCCGAGATGTATCGTTCGTCGCTGACTCATTTACTTCTAGTACTGCTTTCGATCTGCTCCATGCTCACAGACCCCAACCCGGACGACCCTCTCGTGCCCGAGATCGCCCATGTCTACAAGACCGACCGCCCGCGGTACGAAGCGACGGCTCGTGAGTGGACTCGCAAGTACGCTATCTGATCGGCAATTTTCCAACAAATCTGCCCACCACCCTCTTCTCCCTTCCGCGTGACCCTCTCGGCTCGCCCTCTCTCTCCGACGCCCCTGCATTTGTCTTTTCATGTTTCTTCTCTCTGTTAGATTCAGACCCGCGAAGCCTGGCGTACCATGGTCGTAGAAACTTTGCGTGCTCCGACAACTTTTTCTCTGCTTGCGTGCGTTGCTCGCAACTTGCTCAGTTTCGAAAACATATTTCCTGTGTGCTTGTGTTTGTGTGCTAGTTTCCGGGCAATGCCATATCCCAACGATCATTATGAGCTATGCTTTTTTTATCTTCTTCTCTCACTCTCCTTCTTTTCGTGCTTCTTTTGCATCTGGAGTTCAAGTTCCCTTTTACTTGGGGAGGTTGGAAAGGGGTTTGTCGCATTCAGTGTCTTCTCTCTTTTCCATCCTCACATGTCGAGACAAGACAAAAAAGAAATCAAGTTTCTCAAAGAAAAGTTCTGGAAGGAAAAGAAAGTCCAAGAAAAGAAAAATACTACGCAAATCCAGCCCAACCTCATCCCCTCCTAATGAACGATTCGGTGGATGTCGGGAACATGTTTCTTGTTCGTCTCAATTCGATTGTTATGCAATCTCGACGATGGTATCAGGTGGGAAAGGACTTGAGTTTTTAACCTGGGAAGATCAGGGAAAGCAAAATCGGGGAAATCGGAGGAGGGAGAACTGAGCTTTTTTTATTTCGTGGAATGGAGTGGAGGTGTCTACGATTTTATTCTTCTCTACTTTATTGTCGCAGATAGCACAATCCAGGCAGGCCGGTCTATGTGTTAATATTTTTCCAAAGGGTTTAGTAAATTTGTATGTTGTAGTTTGTATCGCGCAGTTAAGCCGCCTTCGTTCAAGTATTTATTGGGATGCTTGATGGTTAGTTCCGAGTCTTGATGGTATGCCCCGTATATCATCGTGGGTTGGTTCTAATTCTCATTAATATAGCCAACTCATTGTTTGTCATTATCTATCTCGAATTTTCAGCGCGTGTCGATCGACGCTGTCCAGTGCTAGCGAGAAATGGCCATCTTTGGTTGCTATACCTATGCCATACGCCGAGAATGCATGACATAAGAAATGTACACTATCCGACCCGTAATCTCCTTCTTCAACAAAGGCCTGTTGAATATCTCCCATCGGGCGATGTACTTGACTTTGGAACTCTGTAGGTTCAACTTAAACAAGGCGAGGCATGGACTGTACCTAATCCTTCGAGATATCAGTAAGATAAGATTTAGAATCTCAAAATTTCTCACCATAAGGATTCTTTATCCCACCATTTAAATACAGGTTTACCCTCATGGATTATTAGGAACGAACTGGCCCGGTGTTACTGATCATGCGAGGCATAGCCGTATATAGCGGGATATTGGGGATATAATTGCACCAAGCTAAACACGAGTGCCAGTGTTAAGGAGATTAGGTTTATCGAAATTTTGCTGAGACGGAAGTGAGTGGATAACTTTTTATACTCCCACAAGAACATCTGTGGCTGTACCAACTTGTATGTATATGAGGTGGGCATGAAGTGAGGATAGTTTGGCCTCGAAGTTTTTATAGGTCTATGGCCTGTACAGAGGGCCTCAAAATCTCAGGCCTGCGACTGAACAAGCTCACACTTCACGCATGGATTGCTTCCATTAGTCGTTTGTATGCCGTTTGTCCTTTATTGAGAGAGTACTAGATATAGTGAGCCCTGAGGATTCCCACTTTTAGCTACTAGTATCGTCTCATCTCGTCTCTCTCGCCAACCTGCTATTAGGCCTTCAAGATTGCCCTATTGCATGACCTCATTCATAACTTTAGTGCTGATTCTGCAAGACCCTGAACATGAACAAGCATTTCCGCAGTTGTTCCATTTATCTCAAGAGGCCAAGGCTCTCAGGTACAAAATTGGGGCCATGTCAAACCTAACCAATCCGCATCTTCCATGCCCGCCAAGGCCATCCACCTCCTGAACAGGAAGCGAGATGAGCCGAGAGATCCACCATTTCTACTCGTTCGCCGCAAATAGTTCTGGTTTAGTTCCAAAGAGCCTCAACGCCGTCGTGTCAGGGTCCAAGATTTGATTTGCACCAGCAGACACGGCCCCCAAAGACCCCGCCACCACAGGCTTTGAACCCCTTAAAGCCTGGCACTAAGCGAGTCCGGCGGATACGCGTTTGGATTAGTTTGTATATAGAAAAGTAACTTGGCCCCCAATGGATCTTTCCCTCCTTGAAAACGCAAGAATCTTTTCCCCACCGTATCCGGTGGAAATTCAACTCGCGTCATGTTAGGACACAATCTGAAGACGGCTCTGGCCGTTACATTGCTGGCTGGCTCTGCGGCAGCAATCGATTTGAATATCAAAGATGAGCGTGAGTTCTACGTCGCGTCCAGACTCAAGTCCGAAGACGAAGAGCACGAACAAAAGACTAATTAGTACCCTCTTCATAGAATCCATCAAGGATGCCGCCAAAACCGCCGCATCTGGTGCGATGACCTTCTACTCGGACCGGTCCTCCGACATCCCCGGTTACGTGGCCGGAGGCTGGTGGAAAGGAGCTGCGCTCTTCAACGTCATGATAGAATACTGGTCCCTTACCGGAGACGACTCCAACAATGACGCCGTGAGCGAGGGAATGTACTGGCAGCGCGGAGCCGACGACAACTACATGCCCGTCAACGTCAGCTCGTTCATAGGTAACGACGATCAGCTTCCTTGGGGGCTTGCTGCTATGACCGCCGCAGAGCTGGACTATCCTCAGAAATCATCGATGCCGTCTTGGGAAACACTCGCGGAGAATGTCTGGAATACTGTCTCCAGTCGATGGGACACGGATAACTGCGATGGAGGTCTGCGATGGCAGATATTTCCTTACCAACAGGGTTACGCACTGAAGAATTCGGTGTCAAATGGTGCTTTGTTCGCTCTCTCGGCAAGGCTGGCTCGGTTCACGAACAACCAAACATATGCGGACTGGGCAGAGAAGATCTGGGATTGGAGCGCGAAGACGCCTCTACTCAACGAGAAGACCTGGAATATTGCTGACACTACTTCATGCAATAAAAACTGCTCCGACCACGGTGATTGGCAGTGGAGTTTCAATTATGGCCTATACATGTCCGGAGCCGCTTTCATGTATAACCAGGTAAGTTGTTTCCAGCCTTGAAACCTTCGGTGAGCACTAAGAGCTAAATAATACGACCAGACCGACGGAAAGAGCAAGTGGAAGAATGGCCTAACCGGCCTCCTAAACACGTCCCAAGATTTCTTCCCTGAGAAATATGGTGGAAAGATCTTGTCCGAAATCACCTGCGAACCGCTTGAGATCTGCGACACCAGCCAAATTCTTTTCAAAGGCCTCTTCGCGCAAGACCTAGCCTTAATCGCTCAGGTCGCACCATACACAGAATCCGATATCTTGCCCTTGCTGCAGGGCTCGGCTACTGCGGCCGCAAAGTCCTGCACTGGTGGTAAGAACGACAATCTCTGCGGCATCAAATGGTACACTTCAAAGTACGATGGGTCAGAGGGTTTGGAGCAGCAGATCAGCGCGACCGCTCTCTTCGTTGCCAACCTGATCAATTTTGATCAAAAGGCACTCGTAACAGAATCAACCGCGAAGAACAGCAATTCTTCCAGCACGACCGGTGGATCGCCATCTTCCACTAGCAATGGTACTACATTCGTCACCGAGACTGCCAGTGCTAGTGGGGGTAAGGGTGATGGTAATGGCGCCGGTATGCTAGCCAGCGGACCTGTTGTGCTTATTAGCGCGATGGTGATGGGTATCATGTCCATTCTTTAAGAACATTTTCATTGTTGTTCATTTCGTTGTAGGGGTGGTAGTTCTTCCTTCTTTTTTGTATTAGTACATACAGGCCTAGTCACTTTCTTCATACCCGTTACTACCAGACGAAAACAGGCTCTTTTCATTGGTCTACAGACCACCAGACTGGTCGAAACTTGAATGCATATGTAGTACAACTGGCGTATAAGTACCTCGGAGTATTCCGTCGGAAAGGGAAATTTCGGAGTTCTCCAGTTTCCAATGACTCAAGTCAATTGCTTCCGATCCACTTTCTCAACCGATTGACTTGTCCCCGGATATGTAGCCCAGGAAACGCCGGCTAAATATGGAGCATCTAAGACCATACATACGATATTTGCATAGTATGGCCTCGGTAGGTCGTAGTTGGGCCGGAGATTGCGCTTGGCGACCCCAACTCACTCCCCACGCGTGGGATTAGGATTCCGGGGTGCGATGCGAAAAAACATCGGAAGAGATATTATCCTACTATGTTCGTAGGATGAGATTTCAAATTAGCTCTGCTCTTTTCATCTTTTCATGCGTGGTCAAATATGACTGGCCTGTTCACTGCTGTTTTCTGTAGACTGTTAAATCAACATCACAGATTCCTCAATCAGAGTAGGACTAGGTCCAAAAAAGCTTCCAGAAGGTGCCGATCAGCGCGGTCCTGTTAGCTTCGACACGCCCTACACCGTGGTTCCGACGGATAGCTCCCGAGCTGCAATATTTAGCGTAGGCTCCCACACCTCCCATAGGGCAGATATTGAGATTGTCGGGCACATGTGTACTCATAGCTGCGCAATCTGAACTCAATTCTCGTAGTCGGTGTGGGACTAGGAACCCTCAACTCGTTTCATCCCCCGGGGTCCCTTTTTTCGGGCCGCGCTAGAAAATCCGAACCGCGCTGGTACTCCGGTGTGTGTACATCTTGCAGGGCCAAGCAAGAGTTGTTTTTTGTTAAGCCTTGGCTACCTGATTATGATTACCATACACTCTTACCTATGCGGATTTGGTGAGATGCGATGAGATAGCGACACCGGGCATGGTTCCACTACTCACTCCACCGTGACCCAGTTCCCGTAGAGATAGGAGCAACCTCCTATTCGGAACGGCCAGGCCGAGTGGCGAGAGCAATAATAATGGCGCCAAAGTATCTGGAGTAATCTTCGGTACGTAGTCGGGGTCATGCGGTTTGGCCTCTTCCCCGGGTTTTCAGAGAATATGGAGAAATTGATGCTAGAGACATTTTCTCCAGTCTGTTCCCCGGCATGCAGAACACAAACCGGACAACTTACCCCGAGATGGCCAGGGCCCCCGCGGGCCGGTGGGGATGATGATATTGTAAGGTAGCCAATAGTCTCGAAGAATTTGGGATAAGCTCTGGGGCGCGACGGAAGGCGAAGACAAGCCCTGATAGTCAAGATGTCGCCGTCTGAGCGTTGATTGGTTGAAAGTACCGAACTCGGAACACCGAACCAATCAGAGACACGGCACATTTATCGCCGCCTCAAAAGCCCGCCGACCGGTTACCCCAAAACCATTACCTAAGGCTAATGACAGATTGGGTTGGTCGTAGCGGAGTGCTTTGTCCCCGCGATTGTGGGCGAGAGAGTCGTGGAGAAGTCGGACAGGGCAGGTGATATTCGAGAATTGTCGTCATGGCTGACTGGGCTGGGTCGACTTTTTCATGGCGAGTATCCCCCGGGTTTGTCTTTTGATCTTACTCCTTGCCGTTTCAATCCTCCATACTTCCCCATACCCTTCACTATGGCAGACCTCGATCCCGCAGAATTAAAGGCGTATCATGATGATGATGCTCAGTTGGCCCAGATGGGCCACAGGTCAGAATTGAAACGGCAGTTTTCCATGTTGTATGTTTGCCCTCGCTTTGCTTTTTCAGCTGAAGGCCCGACCACCAGGCTAATATCACCTCTTGTATAGATCGATGCTGGGTTTGGCATTCGCTATTCTTAATGTATGTTCACCCCGGAGAAGAAGAAAACCGATTGGAGAAAAACCTACTCCAGAAAGGACCTTTATTGACTGACATTTGTGATAGTCATGGACTGCGTTGTCTACAAGTTTATCCCTGAGTTTGACCTCCGGAGGTCCGACAAGTGTTATCTGGGGTATGTCCCATTGCATTCTAGTGCATTGACTTGAATTTAATACTGACAATGTTCGTTAGGTCTCCTTACGGCAGGTATTTGTAGTTTGTGCATGGCCGCCTCCCTGGCCGAGTTTCTTTCCGCGTACCCGACGTGAGTGGCAAACCTCCCCTTTGGCAAGAAGGAGTGAAACTAACGTGATTAGTGCTGCCGGACAATACCACTGGGTTGCCGTTAGTATGTATTCCTGAAATTGGCATCAACCTATGCAGACATTTTCTAACCTCCCACAGTCTCCCCTACGAAATGGATGCCCCTTCTCTCGTGGATCACCGGCTGGGTGAACTGCGCCGGTTGGGTGGCCCTGACCGCGACCGGTGGATTGCTGGGAAGTCAATTGGTTGTGGGCGTCATCGCTCTCATGAACCCGGTATGTCCATATCTCAAGTTCCATCTGCGAGATGCAATCTAATACTGGTAAAAGGGATATGAGGCAGAGCGCTGGCACCAGTTCCTCATCTATATCGGTTATAACATTGCCGGCTTTTGCATCAACGCCCTTGCAAACAGTCTTTTGCCCTATTTCAACAAAGCTGCCTGTTCGTGATTCCCTATAAAAGCCCCGTTGGCTCATTTGACTAACTCACTATTCAGTTACGTGGTCGCTGGGCGGTTTTACTATTATCTGTATCACTGTTCTCTCCTGTTCTTCCCCCGACTTCAACAACGCAGAGTAGGTTCCTAACCATACATTTATGGGGTAACTTCAGCTGACAACTGCAGCTTCGTCTTCCGCAAATTCATCAACGAGACGGGATGGCCTGATGGAATTGCTTGGCTCCTGGGTGTATGTTCATCGATTCAGATCTCTTTCCCCCTTTTCTAACCAGTCAATAGTTGCTGCAAGGTGGTCTCGGTGTCACTGGATTTGTAAGTTTAGCCCTGACGTTTTGCGCTGTCATCCGATCAAAGCTAATCGAAGATTAGGATGGCGTCGCCCATATGATTGAAGGTATTACCACAATGACACGATTGACATACCAAGATGACAGGGCTAACAGATAATAGAAATCCCGAACCCCTCTGTGGAAGGACCCAAGATTATGATTGCATGCGTCGGAATTGGAACTGTTACTGGATTTATCTTCCTCATGGTTCTGCTTTTCGTTGCTGGCGACATCGACACCATCATTGAGTCTTCAGCTGGTCCTCTTCTGGCTATCCTGAAGAACGCTACCAAGAGCAATGCGGGCGCGATCTGTCTTCTGATGTAAGAGCGAACATCTTGTTGCGGTTGGGAAATTGATACTGATTGAATATAGCTTCCCTCTGGTTTGCATGCTGTTCACCACAACTGCTATTATGACTACTAGCAGTCGTATGTGCTACGCCTTTGCACGGTATGTTTCCTGCTATCCCTCGACACTACGTTGTGCTAAAAAATATCTAGTGATGGTGGCCTCCCTTTCTCCCGCTTCTTCTCCAAGGTTCACCCCAAGCTGAAGGTCCCGCTAAACTCCTTGTATCTCAACTTGGGCCTTGTCATAATCTTCGGCTTGATCTTCCTGGGATCTACTAGGTGAGCTGCGCTCCCATCGGAAATTGGTTCCCATTTACTAACCTGAGCAGCGCCTTCAACGCTATCGTTTCAGCTTCCGTCGTGTGGCTGGATCTCGCCTACGGAATGCCCATTGCGATCAATTGTATTCGAGGACGCAACATGCTTCCCGAGCGACCCTTCGTCCTCCCTGTGCTCGTCGGTTGGGTGCTTAACCTTGTAAGATAATACGCTTCTGAAACCCATTGTGCATTGCTGATATTTTGTGATAGATCTCCCTGGCCTATATCGCTCTGACTACTATCCTCTTCCTCTTCCCTCCCGAGCTCCCTGCTACTGGCAGCAACATGAGTATGTGTCTACTAAAGTGCCGAGGAACCCATGAACGCAAGCTGACTATCCATAGACTACTGTGTTGCCGCATTTGGCATTGTGGTCATTCTATCAACAGCCACCTGGTTTGCGGATGGCCGCAAAAACTACGTCGGCCCCCGTATTGAGGTTGAAGTGCTTGCTGGACAAGTTGGCCACTCTGAACAGCCACTTCCGGCCATTGAACACTACGGTGAAAAATAAGCAGTGTAAATTAGCTTCAAATAGTGTTTTACTAAATTGAAAAGGGGAAGATGTATATACGTTTATGTACTTCATGGATATTTGTCGTTGTGTTCATATCTTTTTAATTATTTTTCCTGGTATACTTCACACGTGATAGATGCTGTTCTACATTACGTCATGGCCACTTTCTGCCTCAGGCGGTCGTTCCCAACAATCCACTGCCACGGCGGATCCGAACCTCCGTTGAGATTGTGATGGGCTGATCTCGACACAAGTCAGAGCTAGAGGCAACATTTCCAGAGTGACTTCGCCCATAAATTGCTGTGCGTGTTTGTCAGTGTGGCAACAACTTCAACACATCGCTAGTGGGACGCACCGTGAGCTTCGGGTCATTACGAACTTCCCCCCACCATACGAACTTGAACAACGCGAAGCGGGACTAAAGCACCGCCAAAATGTTTCAGCTTCCCATTCCCTCGCTGAAGTCATTCAAGCTTTTTTCATTTGAGAAGCAGGTCATCGATATTCCGTCGGTCAAGGTGTATGACCTTGAGAGCGCACAGGAGAAGCCAGCTAGAGCGCTGAAGCATTTGCTCAAGTTGAACCATGCCAATTTTGCCATTTTATACAATGCACGGAAATTTCATAACCATGCCCCTCATGTGAGTTGCTAAGACACTGAAAAATTTGTTGACTTGTTCTGGTGGGCTTCTTGGCTGACAATCCCGATAGCTCCTCAGTGCTGCTTTCTTGCAAGGTGCCGACCAAGAGGATCTGACCCGATTATATGAGAGTGAATCCAAGTTATTAGACGCATGGGAAGATGCGCCTGCCGAGGTTACTTCTTATGATTGGAGGGATCATCTAGGACGCCGAGAGTATGCTCACAGCTTAACTCGATCCCCGTGTGTACGATAGTCCGATGCTGACGCAAATTGCAGATACGAAAAAGCTTTCGTGGATTTCTTTGAAGACGAGTTGGTCAGATTTGGGTATGACTGGAAGCAGGTCGTTGAGGAATATCTTTTCTCGGGAAAAGAGCCCGTATTCAACGCAGTCATAGCAGACTGTATGTGTCCCTTCCAGCCTTGACCATATCATATGCCGAATTGTGATTACTGACATGTCACTCAGTGGGGCATCCATTAATTCATCTCGCCTACGCTTATGAGATGTCCAGTCGAGAAGTCGCAATGGAGGCACTAAGCCTAGCCGCAGTGTGCTACAACAACATCCACAACTATTTGGACGACCCGGTCCCTAATAAAATCGAAGCATCCTATCATACAACATCGGTCTTTGAAATATTCGACAAAGTTCGGTCTGATAAGCAACTCGACGGACTTTTTGTCACACCGGGTGACCATAACATCGAAAAGCTATTCGCCAACCGAGAAGGAGTTCTCTTGAACCACTGGAACGCATGGACACTTGAGAATCCGATCGAGCAGTTCCGTGAAAGTCAGGAGTTAGCCGCCGCACTACTGGTTTCGACACACCAGGACCCCTCGACAAAGTACGACTTTTTCCTTGTGCACGTCTTAACCACCAGTCATGCTGTGCGGGTCTTGCTACCTCTGATCCCACCGAAATTCCAGGTCCCGCTCGTTCGACAATGGTGGCTGATAACCTTGGCGGCTTTCATTGCCCAGCTTCGACCTGAGACCCCGCTAGAGAACATTCGGAATGTCGACTTGAAAGGAAGAGATTGGGACTGGGTTTCCCAGCAAGCTGTCAAGGGTGAAAATTCTACAGATACACACTATGTCAAAGCGCTCAGATCGTTACGGGAGATGGCCTCGACATGGGGAGATCAGGACGAATTTTACCTCAAAGCTGCTGTGAAGTTTGCAGAAGAGTTTGATGGATGGGGTGGATTTGTTTGATATATACTTACATTTTGGAACGTCAATCTTATTGCATATGATGTTTTACCAAAAATGAGTCTTCATTATTGTCATGACCGTAAATACTCTGCTACGCTCTTCCCCCATCGAGCCGCGCTCTTGTACTTGAACATACCGGGCGCATTGCCCTTTTGGAGGCCCTCAATGGCATCGGCAAGCTCTGGACCAGTACCCTCTGCCTTGATATCGGCCAGAGGGTAGAGGTAAGTCTTGAAACAGAAAAGAACAAACTTTGTTTCAGGGAGGCGCGTCAAAGATTGAAGCTCGATTCGAAGATTGGCCTTTCAAGGTTAGCCTCACTCCAGATAATACTCCCCCTTTGTAATTCAGCTCACCGTTGAATGATCGACATCTTCGTCGGCAACAAATTCATCACCTTCTTTGATGTGATTCCCCGCCACATTGATTAAATAATCACCAGTTTGGATATTCCACTATACACATCGATGGAATTAGTGCTATGCCTCTCAGAATGAAATGTAGAATAGGCACGAGTCAAGAAACTAGAACTCACATTCATTCTCTTCACACTTTTCCCAACCTCAAGCTTTCGAAAGAATCTCTCCATACTAGGCCCAATCTTTTCATAGGCTGGCACAGGGTCATGAATACCCCGAAGGTCTAAACCCAGCTTTGAAGATGGATCAAATCCTGTCGGAAAACAGCAAGTAAATGCTAAGCATTTATGAGTTGTCTCCGTTTCTTCGAGCAAGAAGATATCCTCTTCTACCGTTTCGCCTAGTATTCGGAGACACGTCTCTGGGTCCTGCGGTGGAGTTGTAGGGAATGATTTGCCAGTTGCTCTATTATGAAATACTGTATTTTTGCAAGTAAAAAGATCCGGGAAGCGGGTGGGTAGATGGTGTGTCAAGAGATAGGAGTAGAGTTCATGAACAGCACTCTCTCCACCGGGTAGACAGCCGTGTACGGTGTTTTTGTATTCGGCAATTATATTTCGGCGGATAGTCACGCGGTCGAGATATTGGTTGCCAACCGTGATAAGATCAGATACAGGCTCTGGCTTGATGGCTTTGGATAATAGTTAGTGACACTCCTCAAATACGTGTTTGGAGTCGAAGTACCCATAGTTATGTTATAGATCGGTCTATATGGTCGTAAATGCCTAGGCTTTTGGGCCCGCCAGTCAAAGTTGAGAAGCGGCTCTATGTGAGGAAAGTGCCTCTTCTTTGAATAGCTTAATAGTCGCTTGGCCCATTGCTATAAGGAAATCAGAACACGTGAGACATAATGGAAAATGATAGATGTACACAACATACCGTGTTTCCAATAATGTAGAGGATTATTGCTGAAACGATTGAGATGGGAAGAAATGCAGTAGGACTTGAGCCTATAATAGAATCGAACCGAATAGAGCACATCGTCGTGATTGAACTATTTTAATCACCAAATTGCTTCACGAAAGATCTGGAGGAGGAACAATCGTTGGCGAGAAGGAGGAGCTATATAAGAGAGCCATATGCCCCTCATTTCTACTTCGATCTAATCATGATTGTAAATAGAGTAATTTGACCAATTGAAAATCATTTAGCTAATTACAATTCTTATGATGCGGGGTCGACGCGCTCCGAGACCGCCTGCTCTGGGAATAATTTCCTATTCGGGAGAGTCCAGGAGATTGATGACCCATAACTATGACCCTCGATGGTTATTTAATCAGGCTCAATTGGGCCTCGTTGAGAATTCGTATCTTGAGCTATGATATTTGCAAACAAATTGATTACTCGGAAATATTAGACCGCAGACTTGCATGCTAGCTATGTTTTTGTAGCTACACTATGGTTAAGCCAATGATATGAAACCAGTCACGTGATAAGCCTCCGGCTTGGCGTCGGGTCCACGCCGCAGTTTTCTGTTCTGCGAGGCCGCGACTCAACGATCATTCAAGTCCCCACAGAACATCCTAGCAGGTCAAGTAACTTGCCATAGGTACTGGATCACGGAGATTGACTCAATTGATTCTATCCGTTCTCCGCCACCATGATCTGCAGAAGCTGCCGGACAAGCATGCTCTCGCGGCTACCGCAACATCAGGCCGCGACATGGACCGCATCATTATCCTCGCGCCAACTTCCCATTGTTCGGAGCCAATTCAGGAATTACAGCGATAAGGCACCTAACCCCCCGGTAGCTGCTCCCCCCTCACCC